>JAPJBO010001423.1:0-45367 GCA_030068145.1 Diplonema papillatum | reverse complement strand
CCGCCGCCTCCAATATGTCTAGGGGGGGGCGCATCGTTTTGTCTCCGCGCGCGGCTTTCCTCAGGAAGACTTCAAGCTCGATGCCTCCCGGCGGCTTCACCACCCAGACGGCCGGGTGAATCGAGAACCCCTTTTCAGCAGCACACCATGCAGCCACTTTGCCGTCTGTATCTTCCGCCAGCTCCAGAAGCTTCACCGTGTTCCCTTTGTAGTAGCTGCCCGCATGCCGGAGGCGCTTTACGGTTGTCACGGCACCCAGAGCCTTCACCGCCTCCCCAACCGCGTCGGAATCGCCGCACAATGACCACACGTTCTCAAGGGCGCCTACGATGTCAGTTTCACCGAACAGGAGCGTCTCTCCCTCGCTAGGCATTTTACAACAGTTGGTTTTTTTTTTTTTTTTTCCGACGACAACTAGTGTCAGACTAGCCTACCCGAAGGCAGTTGATTTCTTTAGGCGAGGTTTCTCAATAAAGTACAGAAACTGTAGCTTTTAAATCGTTGGTTTTTTTTTTTTTTTTCCTGTTGACAACTTGTGTCAGACTAGCCCACCCGGGGGTGGTTGATTCCTTCAGGCAGGGTCTCCCCCGTCCTGAGTTTGCTTGAGTCCAAGGTGATGATCGCCCTTCGGCTCTTTATTTCCTATTTCGCTCTCTTTGTCATTTTCTAGCGTTATTTGTGGATTAGAAGTCGGTATTTTAAGTCTCCGGTTGACCGTAGAGGCATGGGTATGGCGGGGGGTTGAGAAAAGTAAGAGAGTGCAACTCGTTTCGGGTGTTGTGTCACTCCGTTGTGAAACCATGTGAAGTCCCCTAACGCGTTTAGAGGGGTGCTTGGGGTTGGGTAGCGGTGTGGTCGTTCTGCTGCGGCGTGAAAAGCCAGGGAGTTTCGACGCTAATCTTCGACTCTTATTATGTCACCGGGTCCGTTCTCGTCAGGAAGATCCCGGTGCCTGGCTTTTCTTCTGGGTGGTTTCGTGTTGTCGGTGCTGTGGTTCGAGGCACGGAGTTAGGGGAGAAAAAAGGAAAAAAATGGGGGAGAAAAAAAAAGGGAGAAAGGAAGGAGGAGGGTTGTCCTGGTTAGGGTTAGGGCACAGAGGTGCGATCATGCTAGCTCTGTTCGCATGAGGCTCGTTGGCTCGAAGAAGTGGAAGTAGCGTAGGCTATTGTTCGGTGTTACTCTTACATGCGTAAGACGAGAAAAAAAAAATTAAAGAAAGTTCCTTGTTTGACTGTTTGTTGTCCTCCACAGTCGAGGTTCTCTAGCTGCACGAGGCAGCCGTGGATGGTGAAGTTAGGTTCCTTGCTTACTTTTTGCAGTTTACTGAGGGAATTGGCACATCGAATTGTCATCAGTGCTCGTATCCAAAACCGGACCACTCCAACAGGAGGTGGGTCGGTTGGTCGTGGTGCGTAAAACGTAAAAACAACTTTCTTTTTCGTAGCCTTGAGCGTGTGCGATACCGCTGGGTTTCTCTTATATTTTGAGATATGGTGGCGTAGACTTTTGAAGCGCGTTTTCCCTGCGGTCCGTCCGTCGTTGCTGCAGTATGGGCATTTGCGTTTTCCGAGGGCTTTCTGCGCCGCCTTCCGTACTGGGCTTGTTGCTAGAGTCATCTCTTTGCAGTGTAGCATGTGTGTACGGAGGCCTTTGGCGCCTTTGAACTTTTTGCCTGCGTCCGTGGTACTTGCTTTGCAGGCTGGGCATGTCCAAATAAGCGTTCCTTCATGTTGTGTCGTTTCTTCGGATGAGGTCTCGTCGTCTGAGGTAGGGGTGTCCCCTCGCAGTTCTTCGAGCAGTTCAAGTGTTTGAGTCGGGTCCGTGTCGGTGAGGACTTCTTTCGTGTACAGGAACATGTACGTGGCGTTGTCTGTGTACGTAGGTTCCCGGGAGTGTGAAGTACTTTCGTTGTTGTAATGTGTCCAGTTTTGATCTGTGAAAGGGGTGCGGTTACGTTTGTGGATGGTGTAGTGGCCAGCGTTCTCTCTTCCAGTGTGTGTTACTACAGCTTGGAGTTCGTATTTGTGTTCGTAGTCCGGTTTTCATTTTATTGATATGCGTCCTCCCTCACTCTTAGCGTCCTACCCGGTCCTTTTTTTTTTTGAGCAAGCACCGCGGCTATAATGCAACTGTTTGTTGCGGTTGGTTGGCTCCGCATGGATGGGGGGAGAAAAGGCGGAATCACACCTTGAACAACTCCGGGGAAACAGTCTGAAGCTCGATGGAAGTCATCTGCCCGAGCTGTCGCTGCAGCCTCCGGAAGGCGGTGTAGTAGAGGTCCCACGCTTGCGTCATGTCCGTGTTGCGCCCCGTCCGCTTCCAGAGGCCGGTTGCGAAGCGGGCGTCGCGCAGGTCCTTGCCGAAGATCTGCACGAAGTGCCGCTCGTTCTCCGTTGAGCAGTTTTCGATTTTTTCGTACAGCGACGCGAGCACGGCGATCATGCCGTGCGGGTCGTGATCACCGAAGTACAGCCGGGAAGCCTCTTCCAAGGCGTCCAGCCACGTTTCGGACCAGAGGATGGCGACGCGGATGAGCTCCTTGGCCACCAGCTCCGCCTGGTCGACGAGGTTCGACTGCTTCAGCCGCAGCTGTTCGAGGACTTCTCGCGCGCACCGCCTCCGATTCGTCTCGCTGACAGCTCCCGACCCGACAACAGATCGATCCGTCGGCGACGCGCAAACCACTAACGGGTACGTGACAGCCTGCGGGTGCCTGTTCGCGATCTTGCTCAAAAGAGTCTTGATGTTCGCCTGGATCAGCTGCTCTGGCGTGTCAATCCGCGCGATGACCTGCGGGATCACCTGCAGCCACATGTCGATGTTGACCTTGTCGATCTCGCGGGCGACCACCTTGGCGACGTCTGCGTCGGCTCCGAAATTGAACCAGACCCGCAGGAGCCGGAGCAGGTCCTGCACGGCGAGCTCGGACGGCTCGCACAGGGAGATCGACTTCACGAACCCTTCGACCGCCCGCGTGACGAACAGCAGGTCGTCCTCGTGTGTGAGCGTCTCGTCGCGAAGGGCGATCCTGTTGGTGGGTTGCTTTTGTGTTTCATCATCTCATTGAGTCGAACGGGAGTTTCTGTCGTACTTCTGTCGTACTTTCTCTGTATCGCTGTCTGAATGCGCTGGTTCGATGCTCTTACTCCATCAGCTTGAGTGAAACCAAGCTTTGCTTCATTTTACAGGTTGGAAACTCTGCTCAACCTCCAAAAACACGCCGCGCCTACGTCTCTCCAGCCCGTGAGAGCATGGCCTAACAATCCTGTGATCCCTCTCCTTCTCGCGTCTCTGGTGTCAAGTTCAACGGGGGTTCTCCTTTCCCCGCTGTGAACAGTTTCTGTCGCGCCAGGTAGTAGGTAGGGATCGAATTGATGCTCACGAATCTTGCGGGTTGCCCTGCGGTGCATTGTGCCCGAGGATCGGTGCTGAAGATCGTGTATCGAGCAAGCTTTCACACCGAGGATCGGTACTGAAGATCGTGTATCGAGCAAGCTTTCACCCCTTCTGCTCTACGCGAGTATTTCTGTTCCCGCTGAGCTTGCCATAAAGACACCTGCGGTAATGTGTAACAGATGGGCCGCCCCAGCCGAAGGAGGTTGAAGTATGGCTGAAGATAAACTGGTGTCACCTGAGGGGGGGGGTAATCTCAGGGCCGCCGACGTGATAAAGCCGCTGAGCACTGGGAACACGGACCACACGGATCAGCATGCCGTTAAGCAGCGGCTGCCGGCTTATCCCGTGACACCTTTTATATGCAGTTGGTTATCATCATGAATAGACTACATTGTAGAAAAGAGCGTTGGCACTCTTGAGGAAGTGCGTAAAAAAGACAGGCGCTTCGTTTTGTTTGTGCGTGCCGGTTGATCGCTTTCCCACTTGTATTTACCCTGTGTGTATTCAGGTAAGGAATTCTGATCAACCACCAAAACACGCTGCCTACGTCTTTTTAGCCTGCACAATACATTGAAGGGCAACCCACAAGATTGTTAGTACTAAAAAAACGCCGAGACCAGCTGGCGGACCTGTAGTTGAGAAGCGCCCAAGCGTGCCAGGTGCGGTACCCGTTGGGGTCGTACCCGAGAGCGGAGCTGAGGTGGGCGAGGATGCCGTCCCGGTGCGGCGGCTGCCAGAACGCGTTCGGCGACAGCAGCTGCTGCCAGGTCGCGGTGAGCAGCAGGATCCGCGCCTTGATGTCGTCGGTCGCGAGCGGGAACGCGACCAACGGCTCGGCCGGGGGTTTGCCCTTCGGGCCCTGCTGCAGCACGGCCTCCTCGAACCGGAGGTTCCTGGCGTACGACGAGAGGCACAGCAGCAGCTCGTGGTGCAGCGTCTTCGCCTGCTCCCCAAGCCCCGCGCTCCGCGGGCCGACGCCTGTGCTGCCCATGATCCACAAGTGCTTCAGATACTCGATCACCACCCGCGGGTTCGCCGTCGGGTCGTCGACGATCACCTGCGGGCTTAGGTGCTCGCCGAAGTCGACGTCGCGGCCGAGGAGCTGGAGGAGGACCTGCTGCGCTTTTTTCATCTTCCCGGACCACCTGCAGGTCTCGACGAAGTCGAGCCAAGACGTGAGGTTCTCCGTCGGAGCGATGACGAGGGAATGGATGGCCAGCGTGCCCTGGAGATACTTCGGATCGCGGTTCATGCGCTGCAAGCGGGCGGACCAGTTTTTTTTGTAGTTCGCCTTCCTCTCCTCGGTCGTGTTTACATAGTCGATGATCTCTTCGAGTTCGGACAGCTGTTGGAGGCAGACTATCAACTCGTACGCACGGCTGTAACTCTCTGCGACTTGCGTCGACAATTCTCGGTCCATGAGGGTCCTGCATTGGTGGATCGATTGGCCGACCCCTTCGTAGTTTCCCTCCTGGAACGAGAGAATCGCCCTGTAAAAGTGGACGGTTGTCGCGTTGAAGTCGAAACCGGGTATCTTATAGTCGGGCATGAGCTCGGTGGCCTCGTTCATGATGTCCCACTGCGACATCAGCCACGCGGCGTGACCGATCATCGGCGACAGCCGGCGCTTCATGTCGAACGACGTCGACGGCTGCCAAAACGCCTTCGCCAGCGTCAGCAGCCGCGGCCAGTCCCCCAGCTGGTCAAGGCATCGGAACATCCCGATCACACTCGAAGCGGACGGCACGACCCCGTTCTTCTGCTGTGTGGTAACCTCGTCTTCGTAGCACGTCAACGCTTTCTCCCACCAGCCCAAGTTCACGTACATGTCGGCGGTCAGCCCTACGCCCAGGTCGATGTTGTGCTTTTGGATGTACTTCAAAATGCCCTCCGACGACTCGGGCAGTTCCAAGCAGTTGTTGACGTGCACGAGGGACCGGCACGCGTCGAGACAGGCGATGCGGTAGTCCGTGGGCCATTGGTCGGTCGAGCTGCACTTGCGCATGCTGGTTTCGACGTGCCGGACGGAGGTCTCGTGGTAGTGGAGGGACTTCGCGTACAGCTGACACCGCTCGGACAGCGCAGCGAGCTGCTGCGGGGGGCAGAACGAGGACATGATGCCGCCCGTCGCGCGGAAGGAGCCTTGCCCGTTGACCTGCGCGGTCGGCTGCAGCTGCCCGCTGCGGTCGCAGCGGTCGAGGAACTCGGCAAGGTTGAGGAGGGTCTGCAGGACTTCGTCAGGCAAGTTCTCGGCCTGCAGCGGCTTGCGCACGGAGTCGAGCATCTCCGTCTTGTGCCGATCGCTCAAGTCGAAGTAACACGAGACGAACGCGACGTTGAACAGCTCGAACATGAGCAGCGGGTGCCTCCTCGCGATGTCGAAGCAAGCTTTCAACGCCGGCGACGGAGACTCCTGCAGCAGCTTCTGCCCGAAGTGCGTGAGCCACGAGACGTAATCCTGCCCGGACGCGGCTCCGGACACTTGCCACGCCTTCCTCAGTGCGGCGAAGTTCGTGGTCTGGCCTTTGTTCTCGCCGTGCAGGTGCCCGTCGGACAGCGGCGGCTGCTGCGCGACCGTGGGCATGAGGGCGGGGGCACTCTGGCCCTGCCGCAGAGCGTGGAGGGTCGCCCTGTATTTGGTGAGGTGGTGCCTCGCGTTGAAGGAGAAGGCGCCGTGGGTGAAGACCGGGACTGTTTCCATGACCGCTGTGACCATCGGCATGAAGGTGTCCGCGTCGTTCGAAACGCAGACCAGCAAGGCCTCGATGGTGAGCGCCGCCTCCGACTGGATGGACGGGTGCGGTTGCGTCGGGTAGCTCGCGGGCTGCGACTGGCCGGCCGACGCGAAGGAAGCGGTCTTCACGCCGACGTCCTCGTCGTCGGCGACAACCGCGCCGGGGGGCGCCGGCTCGCTGACGGTGGTCAGCAGCGCGTGCAGGAGGGTTGCGGCGTGGTGTCGGATCATCAGCTTTTGCTGGCAGAGCGACCGGACGGCCCGCAGCGCACGCACGCGCAGCGTGAACGGTTGACCGCTCGCGCTGCAGGCCGCCATGCAGGGGACGGAGAGGTGCAGGTAGGGCTCGAGGAGCTTGCCCATGGTTTCGAAGCACGACATGGCTTTTATGCTCAGGACCTTCTCGCCTTCGGCGTCGGTGCTCACCATGCGGATGAGCAGCGGCATCAGCCACACGAGGTCGAATTCTTCGTTGAGCGCCCGCCGCAACTCCTCGCACAGCGACAGGATCATCAGCAGCACGGCCTGGTCGGTCGGGTCCCAGAACGTCTTGATCGTCGCGACGATCTGCTGCTGGTACTTCCGCACGTGCTGCTTCACGATGCTCACGACGGTAGACAGCGCCCGGAACATGAACTCCGCGAAGCCGCGGTCGCGCACGCTGAACGTCGAAAATGCAGAGGACGCCGCCAGGTTGGCCATGTACCCGCCCACAGCCTCCGACGCCGGGACGCTGAGGTTGTCGTTGAGCAGCTTCAAAAACGCCGGGATGATCCTCGGGAGGAGGTGGACGGACTTCTCCGGCGGCAGCGACCGGATCGTCATCTGGATGGCCTGCACCGCACTGCGGTGGTGCATGTTCTGCGACGGCGAGCCGAGGACGGATAGCAACGCGTTCACGACAGTGTACGTGTTGTAGTACGGGTCCGACGCGGGAAGGACGCTGGCGCCCAAACCGGCGCTGGGCGCGGCTTCGTTGTCGGACGACCTGTTTTTCAGGCTGACGACGGTGTGCGGGTCGAGGGCCCCCGCGGCACCTATCGTCTTCATGATTTCCAGCCTCGTGAGCATCGGCTCCTTGTCGGCGCCTTGTAGCGCGTCTATGAGGAGGTCGAGGAGCGTGGGGTAGTCTAAGAAAAGGGACACCCTGCCGGATCCCCGGACGATTTTGCCGAGTGCAGTGACCGCGCACCGCACGGCCTTGGCCGTCGGCTTTTCTTTGAGGAGGCGGATGATAGTCGGCACGATTTGATCGACCAACGGCGCGACGCTTTTCCCCGAGTAATCGCAGAGCTCGCCGAGGGCGAGGAGCAGGGTACCGTGGATCCGGTGGCTGTTGTCCTGGAGGCGCGCGAAGAGGGCGGAGCTCATGCTTTGCACGTACGGTTCGACGAGGCTCGGCGACGACTGCACCACCTTCGCCAAGGTGCTCGCCGCAGTGTCCTGCCGTTGCGCGTCGAGGGCGTAGGACAGCTCGGCGATCAGCTGGATCAGCACCCGGCGGAGGGAAGGCAGCGTGGCGGCCGGGTTGATGGAGCTCAGCCGGCCCAAGAACCGCACGGCGACGTCACCCACCTGCAGGTTTGTGGTGAGCGTGCCCGAAAATGAGAATAGTTGAGTTGCAGCTCTTGACAAAGATAGATGGAAAAAGAAGGTGTTTTTATTCTTCGCTTTTTCTCACGAACGGGGGGGGTCGGTCCTGTTTTTGGCTTTGTAGGTTCTCCCGACTCCCCAATTCGTGGTTAGCACAAACTCAAGGGGTCTAGTCAACTATTCCCTGCAGTATTAGCGTACGTTCAAAAAAAAGACAGGCGCTTCGTTTTGTTTGTGCGTGCCGGTTGATCGTTTTCCCACTTGTATTTACCCTGTGTGTATTCAGGTAAGGAATTCTGATCAATCACCAAAACACGCTGCCTACGTCTTTTTAGCCTGCACAATACATTGAAGGGCAACCCACAAGATTGTTAGTACTAAAAAGACAGGCGCTTCGTTTTGTTTGTGCGTGCCGGCCCTTTGCGTATTTGATGTTGTTTCCATCACGCCGGGTAGGAAGGACACGGACGAACCTCGCCGCGGCCAGTCACCTCATTCTGGATCGACTCTGTCGAACTATGAGGTCCCATGGGGCGACGTTGAGTTTTCAGAACCCATATTGACCGACCGTGGTGTTCTGAACCTTGGTCGTTTTGGCCAAACGGAACCGCTAGATTGCTGCGGTGCTCGAGCCGCTACAGGCTCAGGGTGTCTCTGAACCCTACGGCCGACAGCTTTGGCCGCAACCAGCTTAGGGTGTTCTGAACCCTTCGAGCCGACAGATTTGGTCGCTGGAGGCTCCGGGTGTTCTGAACCCTTTGAGCTAGACAGCTAGTGGGTGTACCCTACCCAGTAAGGTTTTGGGGAGCCTGCGGGTCTGCCGCACTTGCCCAAATTCCCTACGCTAGATCGGCATGGCCGCCCAGCCAGGCCTCGTAAGGACCCAACCTCCACGCCCCTAGTCAGCAGGCGTTCTGAACCTGCACGGGCTCCCGACAGAGGCCCCAAAAAAAAAGGAATACCCCCTCGGAGAAAAGTGACTAGCATGCGAAAGCAAAAAGGGGGGGAGCGATGCTGTGCGAATTCAGTGCAAAGGATCGTGTGCTTGCCATAGAGTAAGATCAATACTTCAGCGGTGCCAGGGACGCCGTGCACCGCTCTCCACCAGAACCAGCGCTGCTCCGGGAGCCTGGTGATACAGGCTCCGGGAGCCTGGTGATACAGTCGGCCTCATTCATGTCCGTAGGGACGTACGCCAACCGAAGGCAGGAACGCCTCTCAGCAAGACGATTCTCGACCAGAGTAAGCCAGCCCTGTACCGTCGCGTCTAGGGAGAACCCGCGTCGCTGCAGACCGATAACTACCGTGTTATCACAGTCTACCTCTAAGCAAACTCCTGCCGCTTTCTGAAGCGAAATATCGACCAGCTTCCAGACCGCGAACAGTTCCTTCAGGAAGATAGGCGCTTCCAGCAAGCACCGCGGAAAGGATCCGTAGATTCCCTTTCCCTTCACCAAACCCCAGCCGACTCCGCTCGCATCCGACACACCCTTCAAACGGGTGCTCGGTGTGCCCTGAAACCCATGGGTAGTCGTTTCATACGAAACACCCTGCTCCCGATCCGGAGGCAAAAGAAGTTTCGGGTCTTCTCCGGGAGGCGAAATTGAAAGAAAAAGCTCTTAAAATCGAACGCTGCAACGACCGCACCCCCCATGACCTTTGCCAGTATCTCCGTATACGACGGCAAGGAGCAGGGCGGTGCGGCGCGGTGTTCTGTCGCTGTATTGATACTGCGGCAGGCGAGGATAAACCGCAGTAAACCCGGCTGTGACTTCTGCACAAGAAAAGCGCTATGAAACCACCGCGCCTCATCCTGTCTCGGTATGGGCTCTACGATGTCGTAGCCCACAAGCCGCTCCAAGTGTGGGCCCAACTTTTCATTTGGTGCGCCCGTCAGCCGTCTAGCACCCTTTCCGGCGATCTGTCCCAGAAAAACCGCATCGAGCCACGCAAAATTCAGCTGCAGGTGAGGAAAAGACTTGCAAAGACTACCCTGGTCGATACACGTCAGGGGAGAAGGTGAGATAACTCCCTCGTAGCACGACTTGGTCCTGGTGGCGCTGCTACCTCCAACATGCCTCAACCACGTGTCGACGTAGTCATATGTCCGCACCAAGCTGAGCAGACTCTTCGGCCAGCATTGGATCCGCTCCTTGCCGAGTACGATTCTCAAGGGAACTGTTATCTCGGGACAGCCGGCCGGGTGAAGCGGACACTCTACCTCAACACCAAGGTCAACGGGAGCTGTTACAAGAGGGCCGACAGAGCGCTTCTCGTCCCCGCTACAGGTGCCCATGTCTCCATCGGAATATACCTGCGGGTTGATTCCCTGTTCTTGTGCCGTCCTGCGAGGACGGCCGCCTCCTCTCCAAACTTGCTCGCCACCTCGGTGAGTGCTGCATGTCGGACTTTGTGCGACGTCATGCGTAGGTGTTTCATCAGAAACGCGTTGTACGCCGCCCGGTTTAGTCCCGGCAGCAGACTGTCGTCCTGAGAGAGTGCCTTCTGGGCACCCCACTCGACGACTGTCCTCAAGAACCGGCTGTTGTTCGGGACCATCAGCCCCTGACCAGTGCCTCTCCTGTCCGTTTTCCCTCCGATGTACACTATCAGAGTGCACTCGGGCTTTTGGATCAGGTGTCTGACCTTGATTCTGTGCAGGTCGATGAACCGTGCAGCCGTACACCATTGTAGTGCCAAGGCCGCGCTGTGTACCTGGGAGTTCTGCCCCCTGACTACAGCCCATATCGCTGTCGACCCGGGCAGGTTGTCGTGGATTGCGATCTGCCTTTCTCCTTGGTCGACATTGTCCGTCAGGGACTTTTTGAAAGCCGCTGTAGACTCGATCTCCGCCATGGCTTTGTACGTCAGGTACTGCATGGCTGATCTGCTGGAGATCTCTCCGTTCTCTAGTTTCCGTGTAGCCCACATCAGAAAACTGAAGCCCGGCGAAATTTCTGGGTGGAGGGTTCTCACCCGCTCCGAGAACAGACGAGCCCTTTTCATGACCGATATCATGGGGCCCGCGTCCTTGTACGCCCGTATCAGACGGTTCGACGTGCGTTGGCATAAGGCCGGTACCTCCTCGGGGTCTACCTCGTAGTCCCGCTTTCGCGGCCGGAAGGCTTCGATGAGGCCGTCGAAGACTCTCTCCCCCGAGTTTGCGACTTTCAGTCACTTTTTTGCCACTTTGGCCCTCGGGTACTCCGCGCCCTTCCCAGCCCCGCGCTTCCTGCTCTCCTTCTCCGCTCCTTTGTTCCGCTCCTTCCTTAGTGCTTCCTTCACTAAGTCGGAGTCCGCGACGGCCCTTTTCGCCCTGCGCACGACTTCATCGTCGAAGGCCTGCCAGTCTACGCCGGCCAAGGTCCGCTCGTAGGCCGAGGCCTTCGCGACACCGACCAGAAACGTCGCTTCGCGACTCCATAGGCGGAGAGCCTCCAATCGAACCAGCAGTACATGTACTGCCGGCAAGCAGCTCTCCGTCCACCTGCCGTCCACCAGCAACGCAAGCATAGCTTGCCAAATGACGCGACGTTCCTGGTCGCTGTGCGAGCCAGTCTCCGAGGGGTCCTCCAGGAAAGGACCGTACCTCTCCTTGAGCTTGGCAAGGATCTGTTGGCACCCGGACGGTGTGGCCACGTACGGCCCCCAGCACACTGCGCGCCGGATGTCCAGGTTGACGGGCACAACCGCTAGTTGCTGCTCGTCTAGCCTCTGCCGGAGGCTGTTGTTGAGTGCCATCAGGCTGGCCATCTGGGCCCTCAGGACGGCAGCCTCTGAACCGAGAGCGCGAACGGTTTCGTCCTGGTGATCAGCACCAAGGACTTTTCCCACATCTGGTGGGTTCGTTCCCGCCTCGCTCAGAGTGTCCGAGCCGACGTCACGTGGGAGGACCATCAGAGCCCCTTGCCCTACCGCCCAAAGGCACGGTGGGCATACCCACGCCGCAGCCGAAGCCACGGGGAGAAACTTTGCAGCCGCAGCCGCCGGCTTCACGAAGCTTCTGATACACGTGGGCGTCGTGACCCCCCCGCATCTAGCACAAGCCGTGCTATCCGGCCCGTGCACTGTGGAGCAGTCCGCGAACACGCAGTCTCCATCCCTCGCCGCTGTAGCCGCGTTTTCCGGGAAGGCACTCAGCTTGACCTCCTCCCAGTCAACGGCATCCGGGACGCAGTCGTCTTTCGACTTGAGCAGCTCAGCCATTTCTAAGATTTTTTTTTTGTTTGTGCGTGCCGGTTGATCGTTTTCCCACTTGTATTTACCCTGTGTGTATTCAGGTAAGGAATTCTGATCAACCACCAAAACACGCTGCCTACGTCTTTTTAGCCTGCACAATACATTGAAGGGCAACCCACAAGATTGTTAGTACTAAAAAAAAAAAAAAAAGGTGTTCTTGCAAATACTTGGAGATACTTTGCTCGTGCGAAATGCTGCCGTCAGCTCGCAGGGTTACTTCTTTTGGTACTTCAAGCAGGTGCATGTTCACCGAGCTCTGCGGAGTTTATTTCGTAGTTTGCCACACCGCGAAAAGAAGACACGCCGAAGCGTTCGAGCGAGTCGATTTTCACCCCGAGAAGGATTTGCCTGTGCCCTGGTGGCACGGTTGGTCTCGGTTGTGAGCACTACCTCTGCAGGCATTCCGGTGCCGCGCTGATGACGGTCCTCGTTGTGTCCGTGGCTTAACGGAACCAGAGATAGGACCGGCGTGGTGTTCAACACCGAACCCTTCCAAGTAGCATGTTCTTGCAGTGCAAGCATTCCCGGTTCCGCGCTCATGATCGTTGTTCTGCTGCTCATCGAGTCATTGCCCGGATCGCTAGAAAGGGACGATTCCGTCGCCGTCAGCAACGCGCAGCATGCTCTTGAAATTGAAGTAACCTGCATCTTCAGCACGGACCTCCTTCTTTATCTAGTGAGCTCCCCAGCAGGCCCTTTGGCTTCTGTCCGTGGCTCAACGGATTCCGGCAGGGGCGTAGATAAGGTTCACCACCGAATCCTTCCAAGCTATGTTCTTGCATTCCCCCCATACCCAAAAAATAAGAGGATGAGAATGTGCTTGAGAATGGTTATCCTGTGGTCAGTCAGCAGTGGAGAAGGAAACAACTACCTGCGGGTTCGAGTCGTTGACCGCAAGCGTCAAGCTGGTGAGGCACGCGGGCGTCGCGATGAACGGGTCGAACACGGTGCTCTCCTCCAGCTTCGACAAGATGCACAGCCGGTTTTCAGGGTCGATGTCGGTGACCGCGAGGGCGGAGACCGACTTGAGGATGTTCAGGACCTGGCTCTTGTGCTGCTGCGAGCTCGGCGACGCGACGCCGAACGTCCTCGACACGCCTTTGTACCCCGCTTTTTCGACCTGCTTGTAGTACGTCGCCGAGTCGTGCAGCAGCTTGCAGCACGCGAGGGCGGACTCCTTCCTCAACAGCAGGTCGGTGTGCCCAAGATACGGTACGCAGCACGTTTCCGTGAAGCCCGCCAAGTCGTGCCCGGAGAGGTTGAAGGCCTGCAGGGCTTTGAGCGCTTGGAGTTGGAGGATGCGCTGCTTCGTCGTGCTTTTGAGGATGAGGGGGCTGAGGGTTACAAACGAGCCGTTTTGTAGCGCGCTCCACCCTGCTTCGAGCTCGGGGCGGTTTGGATGGTACGCACGGTCGACGAGGTGCTGGGAGGTCTTGGCGAGCATGCACTGCTGGCAGGCGGGGAGGAAGGAAGGGATCGAGGAGCAGATTCGGTTGAGGTTGACGACGACGCTCGGGGTCACGGGGAGGGAGAAGATCGCGGCTTGGAAACCGGCGCCGTGCAGCCGCTGGCGGACGTCCACGCGTTCGGGCAGCGCGGCGCATATGCTCGTCAGGCAGGCAAGCCCCTCGGCCTGCTCGCGCACCGTGACGATCCCTTGCCGGGTATCTGCTACCGACAGCAGCGCCGCCGCCGCCGCGCCGGCCCCGTTGCCGTTGGCAGCCCCCGCAGGCAGCCCCTTGTGCGCACCCGCCGCCGCCTCCAAACTGCCCCGGCTGTCGCCGGGCCGCGCTTTTTTCCCGCCGCCGCCGCTGCTGCCGCCGCCGTTGTTCCCGCCGCCGCTGCTGTTTCTGTTGCCGGCGGCGCCGCCGCGCCGCGGCGTCGCGGCGCCGCCGGACGAGCGGGTGAACATGCCCGAAAAAAACCGCCGCCCGCCTGTGCTCGCACTGGACGACGCGACTGACGGTGCCCGGTGCACTCCCAGCTGCTGCTCGCTCTGCCTCTTGCCGTTGCTGGCGGCCGGGCTCCCCGCCGCGTGCTCCGGCGGCTGCTGCTGGTCGGCGACCGCTTGCTGCGGGGGCTCCCACGCGCCGTTGTTCTCCAATGCGGTGCCGTTGGACTGGCCGTCCGCCTCAAGATCTGGAACCGTCGCCGTGTCGAAGAAGAGGTCGAGCGGGTCCGCCGGGGTGAGTTCCTCCCTGCAGTGCCGCGCCTCCTCCTCCTCGTCCACCGGGCGGGAGAGCCGGTCGAAGATCATCCCGAGCAGCCCCGCGATGTGCGCCTCCATCACCCGAAGGGCCTGCGGGTCCCTGGCCGTCGCTTCGACGATTTTTCCGATGGCGACGAACGCGCCCGGCTCGCTTTCTTGCACTTTCCGGATCAGCAGCTGCAGCGCAGCCGGCAGGTGGACGGAAAACGCGGTCGGGTAAAAATCGGCCAAAATGGGGAGCAGCTGGATCACCGCTTGCAGGACGGGGGCCGGTGCGTCTGTCTCCGTCAGCTTCAAGACGGCGTCGCAGACCGTTCGGAACCCTTGGTTAAGCACGTTGTCGTCCGAGAGGGCGTACAGCTGCTGCAGCGCGAGGAGCGAGCCGTGGCAGAGCTCGGCCGACGTGTGGATCGACGCCATGGCTTCGTCGAACAGCTTCTCGATGATCCGGCTGCGCCACTCCCGCTCGCCTTCGGTGGAGTCTTTCTTGATAACGCCCTGGATCAGCGCGTGCAGTGCGGTCGCCGCGACGCGGCGGACCTCAATGCTCTTGTCGCCGATCGCGGACCACACGGACGTCAGGAACAGTGTGTACCTCTTGAGCAGCATGTTTGGCACCGCTTGCACCAGCTCCTTCATCACGAGCGAGCCAACGTACCTTTATTTCGGAGTTAAGTTAAGGCTCGTTAGATTTCGAGATTCCGGGACTTACATCAGCTACAGCGCTGCTGTAACTTTACACTCTTAATACAATGCGGTTGTGTGAGGGAGAGGCCGTGTGTGGCCGGTTAATAACAGTCTTCCGAGACTAGCGCCTGATAGTAGTGATACGACTAAAAAGAATCTCGCAAACCGCTTGTGCTTCGACTGCGTCTCGTCATTGAGCCACTCGAAGCACCGCTTCGCCTCTGCTTCGACGATGTCTTGGGTGAGGGCGGTTTCGATCTTCACGATTTTTCCCAGCGTCGCGGCGGCGATCTCCGCCTGCCCCCTGTGCTCGGTGTTCAGCGCCTTGTAGATGTAGTTCGAAAACTGCGTGATCTTGAGGTTCGGGTCCATGAAATCGACCTCGATGAGCACGTTGACGCATACAGTGCCGACGGTGATATCAACGGCATCGCCCTTGCCCCTAAAGAGCGTCTGCAGCTGCTGGTTCAACATCCGCTGGAACAGTGTCAGCCGCTCTGGTGGAAGCTCGGTCGCCTGCGTAGAGACGTACCCTCGCAGCTCCTCGGCGGCCGCCTTCCTCGTGGCCCTATTGCGGATGCCATTCACGATCCGTTGCAGCTCGCCTTGCACCTTACTCTCGGCAACGCTCGGCACACTCATCCGACCGCCACCTCGAAAGGCCCCGGCCGGGTATCCTCCGCTTCACACGTGAAATCTTCGATCCACTCCTTGCACGATGCTCGCTTCCGAAGCGCCGCGGAGGCCGGGGGGGGAGGGATATCTGTGTGTAGTGTAATGCTCAGGCAGAACACTGGTTGGATGAGAGTGTTCCCAGACAGAACACTGCCTTCGTTTTTACGGCAGGAGGGAAGAGCTGGGTGTATCGGACGGGGGAAGGACCCTCTCTTTCCCTGAGTTGTGTGGTGGTTCCATAATAGGGCGGAACGCGATGTGGGCTTCGTCAAAGCACTGCGTGGTTCTTACGCGGCTTTCGTAGGGTGCCAGCCTCTTGCAGAGTTCACCTCTGCAGGCTTCTTGTGATGGACCTGCTATTAGTGAGCAAGCAGCCGCAGTGGGGGCCGAGCTTTTTGCGTAGATCGATGCCGTCGAACTTCTGCTTGACATAACGCGTGCATATAGAGGGTGCAACACGGGGTTCTTGCTTCGTCTTGCTAGGGTTTTTAGCTACTGGTGTCAGGGTGCGCGCGATTATTTATTAATTAGCCGGCTTGCCGGCTGATTAAATTTCGAGCCTTTTCTTTTCCGGACACAACATCAGCCGATTGTCAACAGTGTAGTGTCCATGACTCCTACAAAGAGGAAGTCATTTGCCTATACTCCGACTGCATCGGCAGGCTGAACACCAGTCAGTGTTCGCACTATGGGAAAAAGCGGCTGATTTCAGCCGGAAGAAAAGTTCTTGAAGAAGTGATACCGTCTTCGGAAAAATATTGGATCAGTATAATTCGTTGTCATTTACCCCCCCCCTGAAATTTACCACTTTTTTGGGATTTTCGATGTACACTGGGAAAACAGTGTCTTTTACCCCCCCCCCCCCCCCCTAGGGCTGGGCTGGCTGCATACGTGCATACGTATGCGTATGCGTATGCGTATGCAGATTTGGAAATATGCATACGCATACGGCTGCATACGTATGCATAGGTGGGGCTGTGTGAGGCCAGCCCGGCCTTCTGGCTGCTGCGTGACGGGCCTATGCGTGAAGACGGTGGAGTCCAGAGCCCCAGAAACTGGAGTTAAAGCTGGAGTTGAGAAAGCGGGTGTTACACGCTTTTTGGGTGTGACTCGCGCCCTCTTTGACTGCAGTTTCTGAGACTAACAAAGCAATGCACTGGTAAGTAGAAAGCAGGTCGATGAGGATGCGTGCCACGGTCAATGTCTGCCTCGCTTTTTCCCCGACGACGTCGAACGCCAGCTCGAAGCACTGAACGAGCATGCTTCATGACGCACGACAGCCTACAACGGGCTGGCGGAAAAGGCCCGCACCACGTGGTCCGCCAGCCCGTTGCTCAGCAGATCCTGAGACAACCAGCTTCGGTTGCCTCATCGGAGCGCGGCTCGTCGGCTTACGGGAGTGAACACACTGCCCGTGTACCCCGGGTTGCGGCGGACATAGGTTCCGTCGACACTCACGAAACTTTGCTTTTAAGTATCCTTTTCGACTCCCCCTTCGTCCTGGACGAAGGAGGTGCATTGCCAGAGAAGCCACAGCCACATTCATAGCCGTATGCATACGTATGCATAGCCGTATGCAGCGCCGTATGCGTATGCGTATGCGTATGCGTATGCGTATGCGTATGCGTATGCAGGTTTGGGCGCATACGCGTATGCAGCCGTATGCAGCCACCATAGCCCTAGGGGGTCCAATGGCCAAAGGAAAAAATGTGGTGTTCAAACGGGAGGCAAGAAAAGGCCAAAACAGCGCCCTTCGAGGCCCGGAACGGTGCTGGAAATATGCTGGGGGGTATCAAACATCGGGGGATGTGCGGTATTCCCCCTCAGCAAATGCGTATACATGGATTTCAGGCCGTTTTGGCGTGTTTCCCGCAGCCCCAAATAAATCACCAAAACGTTCCTTCGACTCTTCAGCGGTCGTTTGCGGCAGAACTGACGCACACCTCCTGCAAAATTCATATTTGTGGACCCATCTGAGAAGTGACTTGCGTGATTCCCACTTCATCTCCTGTCTTGCCTTCGTAAAACTCGTGTTTTCGACTTCGAGCTCACATCCCAGTTGCGGCACTTTTCGACGGCGAACCCAGGTTTTGCTGTGGAGGTCAACTTTTGAAGATGGAACGTCGGTTCGAGCCTGTTTCCAGCGTTGCCAAGTTGCCAAAACACCTCAAGCGGCAGTCATTGGTAGCTCAAGTTGCCTTTGGGGCTTGCTAGCCCGGATTCATTGGTATTCTGAAGTATCTTTCCAAGCAGCTGACCGAGCTTCCAAAGTTCTTAATTGCTGCATTCCGTATGCAATGAAGAGCGAGAGAGAGACGACGAGGATGAAGGGTGTTGAGGGCAGAAGGCGGCTATTCAGGGAGATTTGGAGCATTTGGGCCAAACAGGTGCGGATTCCATGGGTCTGCATGTTGAAACTACATGCACCGCACGTCATGACGGTGCCAACTGATTTCTCAACCGCAGACGAGAGAGCAGGCTCACAGTCGATGTCTGGAAGCAGCTTAAAGTCAAACAAACCCACTTTCTCCGCCGTCTGCTCCCAGGCCGGCACCTCTGAACGTCACTGCCAGCAGTACTATAGTTGGGGACCACTCTCGACCCGACTAAACGCTTCTCGGCGTTCGAAACTCCTCGAGTTCTTCTTCACGCTGTTTGCCTCTCTGTTTCGCCTGCGCACAGTATCCTGTAAGGCGGTGCTCTGACTGTCGGAACCATAAAATGTGGCCAAGGAGCCGTACAAACGAGTCTGCCTGGGCTTCCAACCTTCCGAGCAGGCCCGCAGAGTCCACCAATCCCAGTCTGCTCAGAATTTCAGCTCGTTCGCGGGCCGACTGTCTCGTCGGCAACATTGAGTCGCGTTTCGCTCGTCAGGGGGTCGCTTTCAGCTTTTTGTTCACGTTTTAAGTTCACTCCGCTACGGCTCGTCCGGCAAGATGACACAGGGGGGTGTTTGGGCGCTCCCCCGAGGTCGTATTTCCTTCTTAACCTCCCCGAAAGTCTGGAAAAAACGAAGTTGCGTACCGTGTACACGCCGTGTACAGACCGTGTACAGACCGTGTACACACCTTGTACACATCAATCCATGAGGTTTAGTGGTCAAAAAATGCCCTGTTGTTGACCGACTGACCCTGCTGTTGACACTATGGTACAGTCACAGGCCGAGGTCTGCACAGTTTGCGTCAGTTCAAGAGCTCTCTGCGGTCATGTGAGCTGGGTTTCTCACAAAAGTTGCAGCATTCCGGCTGGTCCTACCTTTTTTTACGTGAGGCTGCACAGCCTCTGAACGCTTCTGGAGTCCAAAATGCACCCGGATACATCTTTTAGTGGCAACATGACCCGCAAGATGGTATGCTTGGCTGAAACTCAGCTCGGAGTCGCACTTTATTGTCGCCGGCGGCTGAAAGGAGAGAATTGTGCAAAGTGTCCACACTTTGTCCACACTTTCAAAACCCTAAAAAAGAGATTTTGCGACCAAATGCGGGCGGTAGGTGGCTATTTGATGCAGTTTTCGGTATTTCTTTGGTGTGAAGGCGCCGGTATGGGGGTGGTACCTCATGCAGTCAACCGACTTTGCCGCCAGAGCTCGAAAAAATGCAAAACACGTTTTTTTGGCTTGCCATTGGACCCCCCTACCCCCCCCCCCCCCTGGAACGGTCACGGAACTGCCTGTGAAATGGGGTCTGCAGTGTTCACAAGGGGTCCGGGGCTCTTTCACAGGAGTTCCACAGCCGCTGTTCTGATGCAAAAGGAAAAGCTAGAGTGCTGAGCAGGCTGAAGTAGCAGCAGGATTCAGGGTCTTGCCATGGCCCAGCATTCACTTTTATGCCCCTAGCGCACACTGTCCGGCCCCCCAGGTAGTCTCCCTGGTTAGAGGTGGCGATCATAAAGGAACCCTGCAGGAGCCCCAGGACAGTGTCCTTTACCCCCCCCTGGAAATTACCCCCCTCGGCCAAAATTTAGGCCTCAGGGGGGGGGGGGGGGGGGGTAAATGACAACGAATTATACTGATAGGAAAAATATCCAAATTTTTCTGGGATGGCCATTTTATCCAAAATATTTCCTATCCAAATATTTTGCCGGTCCGATCAAAGTTCAAGACGATTTTCCGGTTGTTAAGTCCAGAACGTATTCCCCCGCCCCCCCTAACTATGGTTTCCCCCCCGCCTTATGAGCCACGAAATCCTAGGCTGAGAGCGCTTTGGACGCTCCGACCCAGCGACTAGGAAGCAACGGGGACGCTGATGGTTCGATTCGCAGAAGGAAAAAGCACTTGCTGATGGAACCGTTTCTTGCGCCCTCACCATTTTTCACCCTCCAGTCGATGTACTGCTTTGCTGTCACGGTGTTGACCCATTCGGGGTCTAGGTCAAGTGGAACCCCTTCGTGTCGACCCGGCTCGTTTTTCCCACAAGGATCACTTGGTAGGGGATGGGAGTCCCGTCCGCAGCCCCACCAGTCACAACAGTAACGCTTCGCTTGTCGCCCATAGCCAATGCGCACATTACGAGTACCTTTCGGGGCGTGTTGCAGCCGGGCTGGGCATGAAAAGCGCCGCAGCATGGTCGCAGTTCAAGACGCAGCTTTGTGTCGAGTTGCTCCATTAGGGCTGACTATTTTTTATTTTTGGCTCGCGCTCGGGCACCTCAAAAAAATCTGGGCGCGCGCGCTAAAAAAAAAAATAATAGGGCAGAAAAAGAAAAAAAAAAAGTTTGACAGACACCTGGCCGCAGTGCCATTCGAGCCCTGAGTCCAATCTTGGGTTGACATTCACCCTTCTCGGATGCATTTTAAGTTCAATCCCTCAAAATAATCCAAAAACATATCGGCAACGCCAACACGAGTTCACAAAGTATCGAAAAGACAAGACCAGCAGGCACATGGTACACCGTTGCTGGGGATTTGCTGATGAACAGCGAGTCCACATGGACTTCCCGTGGTTCCCATGAAGCCAACGAGATACGAAGAAGCGGACGTGGAGAGAGATCATAGATGTGAAGTTGGCGTCGATGGATCCAGTTTGTGTCTTTTGGCACATGCTCGAGGTTGGCTGCTTGCTTTGGACCTCTCGATTGCTGAAGGACCTCGCACAGATGCATCCCCAGGGGAAGTGCTCGGGTTTGCAGAAGGGTCGACCACCATGGGGGGCCACCGGTGGTTGCCATCCTAGTACGCTGTCGGTAGGGACCCTGCTTTCGCAACAGGGAGAAGAGTACTCCACTGAGCATGAATCTGTGCAACGACTGTCGACGCTCCCGGCTTCGTGAAGTTCATTGCAGATGCCAGGAAACTGGAAGGAAACAATGCGAATAAGCAGTTCCACAGCCTAGAAGGTGCCCACAGTGTGGCAGATGCGTCCAAAAGGATGGGCAAGCTCACGAGCCCAGTGCCAGCAGTAGTAGGGCATCGTCCCATGACCCCAGATTCCGGGCCAGGTACAGTCTCACAACACAAGGGGTTCTTCTTCGCCCTCAGCCTCAGTCAATCGCAGTTAGATGGCTTTCCACACAAACAGAGCACAGGCTCATCCGACTCGCTTGCAAGCAGTTCTCGTTTCCCTACCTTCCTTCCTATGTAGTAGTGTCAGCCGGGAGTGCTATGGGCATCGTCTGCACCACAGAATTGAAAGTCTTGTGACTTTTCTTGAAGGGTTCTCATTTTCTTGCACGACCGTGCATCGTTCAAGGCATAGTTTCTTGCCATGCCAAAAACAGCCAGTCCTGGGGCTGCCCCAACAACAATGGTTGAGATCCCTTTTGGCTGGGCACCTGGTATTGGCCGCCATTGGAGTCGTGTCTGCAGTTTGCAGGTATTCCCAGGCGGGGACTTTTGCGTCCGAGATAACTCAAAAATTTCCGAGTGCCCGAAGTGGTCCAGGTGACCAGAAGTGGCGGAGTCGTCCGAGTTGTCATGTCGACCCTGCACAAACTATATTTTTTTCCCATGGTGTGATCCACCTTGGAGTTTTTCCGGGTTTGTGCCGGGTTTGTGCCGGGTTTGTACCGGGGGGGGGGGGGTCCGGGTTTTTTAGAGTTAAAGTTCGCTTGAAATACCGGGGTTTTAGGGTCTCCGTGTGACCGTTCATGAATGGGTTCTCTTAGAGCAAGAAAGGGCTTTGTGGTTTCGGATTGTATATTTAGTGCATGCTTTCGTTATGGGTTATGGCTAGCCATGTCCGGGACTGTTTGTGACCGACACCAAGTACATTCCTTCGTGGAGTGTAATCTTGGGCCCCCCACGTTCTACAAGTTGAGCAGGGGTTGCCTTGTAGCCCGTACCGGTCTGTTGTCCGCGTTTTTATGTATTTTCTCGTAGAGTAGTGCTTGGGTTTCGCGACATTTGCGGTGCTTCACGTAGTGCGGGTTGCTTCCGCCCTAATATAAGGTTTTTTTTGGGTAGATTTGCTGGGTAAAACTGTTCGTTGCTCGCCACAGTTAAGGCACTCTGGGCACACTGGGTACCCGTGGTTAGTGAGGTTATTCGTCTGATGTAGTCGTCGTTGCTGTGCGTCGTTTACAGTGCTTCTTTTTACACCAGGGTTTATGGTGGCGTAGACTTTTGAAGCGTGGTTTCCCCACGGTTCGTCCGTCGCTGTGGCAGTAGGGACATCTATCTCGTTTCTGGGTGGTGCTTCGCAGCGTTGTTTCTGTTTGTGACTTAGTTCTGGGTGGTTTCTTCTTGCAGTAACGTAGGTGCGTCCGTAATCCTTGTTTTCCCTTCAGTTTGAGGCCGGTTGTTGTTGTGCGTGTGTGGCAGTGGGGACATCGTAAGTCGTCTTCACTGCTGGTCTCTGTTTCCGCGGTGGTACTGGAGGTCTGTGACGTGCCTGGTGTTGTGGGTGTTCGTGTGGGGGGTGTGCTGTCGTGTCGTTGTGTGGGTGTGTCGGTAGATGTCTCGTCTCCGCGCATAGCTCTAAGTATGCTTTGAGTCGAGTCCGGCTCTTGTGTTGTGGTTCTGGGCGTGGCAGGCTTTGGGGGTTCATAGTGGTTGTGGTATGATGGGTCAATGGGTGGAGGGACACCTGTCTGTGGGTTGTCTTTGAGCTGGTAGACGCAGAGGTATACTTCGTTGTCGGTGTAGTTTTGCGTCGAAGTGGAGTGCGTCTGTAGTCCGTCGAAGCGAGTCCAACGTTGGTTAGCGTCGATATCGTTGAGGGCGTGAATGACGTAGTGCCCGGCGTTGTTGTGGCCGGAGTGTACTGCTACGGCTTTGAGTATGAGTGGTGTGTTTTGTCCTGGAAGCGTGATAGAGTGGTCGGCGCGTATAGCGGTACGGTTCGTCGCTTGGCGTCTACGGGCTCTTTGAAGCTGGATCAACAGCATTGAATTAATGCGGTGAAATGTTGTTGTTGCGAGAGTGGTATCGGTGATTTTGCAGACTTCGCATCTGTAGTCGGCGGCGGGGCCAGGTTTGATGTGATTGTTCAGGCACCGTTGGATCGAGTTGTCGATTGGTGGTAGGAAGGTTATTTTTTGTCTCCCCAGCACCCGCTAGCACCCTTGGTCGTGGAGATTTCAGGCTTCGCGGTGGATTTTGCCACGTCCCGTGGTCGTCTGGTGCTCGTGGGGGTTTGTCCCGCTCTTTGTGGTCCCTCGCACTTCTGTCATGTTCAGCCTACAGGCTGCTGTATCGTGTATATTTTGCCGGTCTGAGGGCCCTTCCGTAGCTTGGAAACCGGAAAGCGAAGCAAGCATCCCATCGAATCAGAAAGAAGGACAGAACTTCCTACGCTCAACCCACTCGTCTGTACCATCGGAACAGAAGTCTGCAACAGGCGGATTCGAACGGGCGGGTTCCCCTCCCATCAAGTACAAACGGTTTACCCTCGCCTAGAAGGTGCATCCTTTCAAACTGTGGTTGACCAAGCCGCTGTGTGAGCTCTGCAAGGGTTTCCATGCACTCCGAAACGGGTACGAACAACCCCAACGGCAGCAACTGCGGAGGAATGGCTACCAAGCATGGGTGCGTGGCGTTCGTGGCTGCGAGCAAACAAGCGTCACGCAATCAGCATAGACAGGTCATCACTCGTTCTGCAGTGGTCGTCAGTTAGCACGAGCTCAATGTGTCGGACGGAGCAGTAGTTGTCGACTTGAAACGTAAGCACGTACCGTGGATGCAGAACGTCGCCACTGCCGCAAATGCAGGCATTCGAGGCCGTTCTGCGAGCGTACCACAGGCAAGACGGCAGAAAGCAGGCAAGAGAGCGTGCCGTACCTCAGGCAGGTCGCTCGAAAACGGCGACTCGAAATGGAAGATTCGCCCCCGGGAACAATACCCAGCGGACTGGAAGCGCAGGCAAGCCCGGACGGATGGAAGCATGAGGTGAAGCAGGAGAGACGAGAACGGAGAAGCGGGGCCGCGCCAGTGGCAGACCCGGACGTTCGGGCTACACAAAACTCGAAGAAGAAGTCGAAAGACGAGGAAACACTGCGGACATACCAGCTGAGAACAACCAATCAGGGAGCCCAGGGTACAGAGGAGCCTAAGCATCATTTCCAAAGTCATGTCCTCGTATGTGGTTTTGAGTGAGCTTTCTCCTTCTGATACTGTGTCATGCTGGCTCTTGCCGGATGCTAACTAGGGGTGACATTCAAGCGAGCTTCGTTTCGTAGATAGCTCAAAGCATTTGCAAAATAACACGAAAAGCCTCTAGGCAAAAACCCGTTTTCACATTTCTTCACCACCGCGCCGTTGAAAAAGTGCGAGGGCGGAGGTTTACTCGGCTTGCCGACTGCGCCAGGTTCCTCGGTTCCCGTAGCGTCGGGAGAGTTTGACAATTGGTGGCTGGTGGTCGGTTGTAGTCCGTTGCGTCAAGCACAACCGGGCTTGCACTCTGGAGGCTTTGGAAAATAGTAGCTCCTGTCTGTCAGAGGTGTGCATTCAGCGCTGCAATGGCAAAAAGCATTCCGGGCATCTTCTGCAGTGGACCTACACTTTCAGTGCCGCCATACTTACTTATTGGTGCTGATTTTGACTCAACAGGACCCTGGTGCAGTCGGTTTAGCTTGAATGCAGCGGTCACCTGCCACAACCTGAAGGGGTGGTGCAAAATAAAAAATCGGACCTCCCTTGAGTTTTTCCGGGTTTGTGCCGGGTTTGCACCGGGCATATGGATCACACCATCCCAACTATTTTTTTTGTCGAGGTTTCGCGAAAATTCGGGCGCGCGCGAGCGCGAGCCAAAAATATAAATTAGTCAGCCCTTAATCTCTTCTTTCTTTTGAATAAAACAAAACTACGCATTTATTTGTGCCGTCTGGGTTTCATTCAGTACTCTGCTTGTCTCAGCTCGTCTGTGCGTGGTTGTGCTTCCGACACCACTTCAGCCCATTCTGTGCAAGTTCTGATTCGATGACTGGCAACCCAGTAGTTCGGGCGACGGTCGCGCGTGCAAGCAGCTCACGAGCGAGTAAGTGATAGCGGCCTCGTTCGTTCGTTTTCGCTCGATCAGTTCTACAAGGATCGCGGTCTCCTTTTGTCTTAATGACAATGGACGGCCTCTCTTGGCCTTTGGTTCGTTAACGTCGATCGGTTCACTCCGACTTCCGCCCAGAGCGTGCGAATGGTAGTTGCTTTTTTTCGTACAGCGTACGAGCGCGAGTGGCCGTTCGCACGAGACCTTCTTTTGCCTGGCATGCTGTTCCACTTCTGCATCCCTCCTGTGAGTCCTGGACAGCAACAAGCTCACCTATTTCAAGGTCTCTTTCCTCCGAGCTGTACTTCCCGCCCTTTTTTGCGGAGCGTTCTGCGGTGTTCCTCGTGCGGTATATCTGATTGATATCTCTGTGCTGCATGGCACTGATACGTAGCCTTATTTGACCATTTCTTACACCCCGGACTTCAGCAGCCATCTACCATGCAGGGTCAAAACCTTGTGTCTTTTTAAAACGCTGCCGCGGGGCCGATGGCCCCTCAAAAAAAAAATTGGAAAAAAAATATTGCTCAACTTCATCAAAAATTACTGCAGTGTTTGTCCAAAATTTTAAAATTTAAAAAAACCCAATTTTTTCCGGAAAGAAATTGGTGGCCATTTACCAAAAAGACACAAGGTTTTGACCCTGCATGATACTAAGTCAATGAGGAGTGAAAAAGTGCGGGGTGCCACTCCCGCATTGAGGGGGTCCCACTCCCGCATTGAAGGAGTGAGGCCGACCCGTCTCAAAAGCTGGATGACGCATCAGAAACGACGTCCACACAGAAGAGGACAAAGAAGGAGCCGCCGGTTGCTGGTTTGCTTTCGTTCGTTGACATCGCTCAAAGTGACCTGGCCTTTTGGGATCATGACAAACATCTCTCGGACCTCGGGGCGGCTGATAGAGTGGCTTGGCTGGAGGAGTGCCCGAACAAGGGCCAGCGCAGCAGCACATGTCGTACCGGGTTTCGCGATTCACGTACCAAACCAAGAGTTCGAGAAACAGGGAAGCAAGTTCGAAACAGAGAGAGAAGAAGCTGCGCAGGTTCATTTTGGTGCGGTCGACAATTCAGATGGTTGGCGACATTATCCCCTTCACACGGTTGGCTAAAAAAGTATATTTGCGGAATCTCAAATTCTAAATCGCACACATGATAGCTATCTACCCGACCTCCCAGAGTTGGCACTAACCTTCGCGTGCTGTCTTGGTTTGGACTTTGTTGCCAGTTTGGCCAGAAATTAGTCCCAAATCCGGCCCTGAAGGTACTTATTTGACATCTACCAACCGTGTTTAACAAGTGTAACAAACTGCAAAGAATTGCTTGGCTTCGCCAAATTGTTCTGCCTAACAAATGCAATTTGTTAAGAACAAACGCGATTGATGGCAGCGTACTATCCTCACTCCCGTTAGATGAAGAAAACAGGAAGTGCGCAAACAAAAGAACGGTTTGCTCGTACCAGATGGAAATCTGGCTGAGGCTAGGGTGGGAGCGGAGCTCGAAAAGTGCAGTGGGAGGATGGAAAGGGGCCAAGAAGGAAAAGGCGGCAAAGATGGGAAAAAGTGTTGGGACTACCGTAATTGGAAAAATGTTGAACTGGGAAAAACCTTCTGGGACACCCCCCAAAATGGGGCTGGGTCCCAGGTTTTACCCGGTTCGGCATTTTTTTTTTTTTCGGGGTTTACAACGTGTATAACCTGAATCGACTGAAACGATTTGAGCTCAAAACCTTTTCTGTTTTCAAGACTGTCTTGTAGTAAGCGGTCGGTTTTTTGAAGTCTCCGTTTGACGATTTGAGCTCAAAACCTTTTCTGTTTTCAAGACTGTCTTGTAGTAAGCGGTCGGTTTTTTGAAGTCTCCGTTTGACTTGTGAGGCGGGGGGGGGAATGAGCAGGGTCTGGGCAGTGTGTTTTCATTCCTTTTCGTACTTCGTGTCGCTTTTACTTTACTGTTTACTGTCACGTGTGGTTGCGCATCCGTGTAACTTCGTTTTTAGCGTATGTGACCGATTGCATTGTGCAAGTGGTCCTGGGCCCCCCACGTCGTGTCCTACACGTCGAGCAGGGGTTGCCGTGTAGTCCGTATCGGTCTACGTTTCAAACCTGTAGCTTTCTACTTTGTTCTTCTACGGGGAGGGAACAGTAAGGGGGTACAGGGTAGGTAAAAAAGTAGAGGGACGGGTAAAAAAGGCCTTAAATTGCCTCCTTGGAGAGAGTCACTCGGAGCCGTTGTTCCTTCTCCATCCGCCAATTTAACATCCGTTTAATTCATGTCACACCAATCAAAGGATCATTCACGGTTAGCTCTCCTTAGCTGGCTTGCTGGTACCTTGGGAACGAGCTGACCGGCGAAGTTGGCTGCCCGGCGGCTGCCTCAGTTGGGGAGATCGGTCCTCCTGGCTACCGAATCAGTCAGCCAAGACCCCAGCTCAACTGGCGAAGGCCCGAGTTGGCTTCAATCTAACACAACTGGCTGCGGCGGGCCGGCTCACGATGCCTGGCTGCTCGCATTCGCCTCGCGGGACTCTGGGATTTTCCCAATGGCTCTATCCCAATGGACCGACGCAAAAGAGAAGAGAAGCCAAAGATCAGTGCGCAAAAATCAGCCGCCTACGGCACGGAAGTGCACTGGAGGGTACCCGGGACCGAGAGATCTGCCACCGCCTCATCAATCGTCCGAATGCTAGGCACCCGCCTAACCGGGCACCGCCCGAGGAACGGAACACTGGCCCAGGAGTGAACGAGGCGGCTCGGAAGGTCCGCGATGTTCATCTCGCTTGAAACTCTCTCAAACCATACGCGAGCCTTCGCCCTGGCAATGCCTTGCCACAACCTGTGGACAGGGGCAAGCAGCATCCTAGCCCTGGACTGGCCCTGGACAAGGCTTGCCAGAACGACGTTGTTGTCGACCCAGACGGAAACCTGCACGCCCGTCATCTCTTTGAACCACAGACCGAACGCCACCGACACGGCTGCGAACTCCAAAGCGTGAATCGGCAGCCCGGACGCCCTGGCAGGAACCGGGCAAGAGTAGTACTCGACAGACGACACCACGCCGTCCGTAAGAACAACAAGGACGGCGCCCAGCCCCTTTGGGCAGGCATCCGTGAACAGGACGCACCTGGTGCCCATATCCGGACTCACCGGGTCGAGGGGAACCGACTTTTCAAAGACACGGACCTCACTCCTCAGGACGTCAACCCACCACTGGAGCGATACGCGAAGCTCGCGACCCAGCTTGAAGTCCCGGTACGTGGACGCCGCATTGGCGCGCCTGAATAGAGGTTGGAGAGGTACCCTACCCACCTTGCCGAATAGGGAGGACGAGGCGAACCCTAGTTTCCCGGCCAGCGACGCCGCCTCGCCCGGTGCGAGCGAGTCGCGAGCGAGAACGCCCTCCAGAACGAACACTAGTTTCTCCTTCCTCGGTTCCGACAGGGAAACGTGCACACCCTCCCCGTCTATCGAGAAAATCAAGCCCAGGTGCTGAAAGCTGTTGCCCTGTGAGGTCTTTTCGTCGTTGAAAGAGGTGCGCAGAATGCCGCCCAGCAGCTCTAAGGTGTCAGCGAGCACTAGGTCGTCCTCCAGCCGGCAGGGACAGGCGAAGTCGTCGTAGTACTGCAGGAGCGGCAGCGACAGGCCGCGACGGACGACGCGGGCTAGGACCCTCGCAAAGGCGTTGTAGTGTACAACGCTTGCCGCCTCGCCAAACGACAGACGGTCGAGCCTGAAAAATCGCAACAGTCCGTCCGGGCCCTCCGCCACCACGCACCTGCAGATTACATCGTTCCGCGCCTTCATCTGCCTGTAGGCGTCACGATGGTCCAAACCTACTGAGTAGAAGGCCGCCCCAGCAAACCTACCGGAGGCCTGTTGGGCCAGTTGCCGCGCTACCTCCACGAAAACGTCGACGGTGTCCAGCTTGACCTTCGTCGCCATGTGGACCGCCTTATTAACCAGGGCCATACGCCCGTCATCGCACGCGCGGAGCTTCGTCTGCCACCCCTTCTGGTCCGCCTTCAGCTGGGCAACCATGAAGCGCCGTAGAAAGACCGAATTCGTCGGCGGCTCCGCTAGCTCGACCATGAAGCCTCTGTCCACCTCCTCCTGCACCGACGCCCAGATGGCTTCCCTGTTGGAGTCCGACTCACCCCTGACGGCCCTCCTGACTCTAGCCAGCACGTCAGGCTGGCGGCGAATCAGTTCCGCTACTGACAACTCCGGGTCCCCCAGGCTTGGGCTATACAGGGACTCGTACCCCACCGGGCCGGACATCGGACAACCCCCTCTGAGATTCGCCAAGAGGTCGTCGGGCTCGGCGATCCCCAGCTCGACAAGCATTTCGCCGAGAAGGGCCACGTGGCAGGCATCCCCTTCGCAGTACACGAGCTCCCCCGCCCTGCGCCTCCAGCGGTCCAAAAATACTCTGCGACTGCGCTGAGCCTCCAACACCGGGGACAGGGCGCTGGAGTCGATCGCCTCCCGGAGTTCCTTATCCACTTGAGGCATGTCCCGGACTTCCGGTAGCGCCCCCAGAGCCCGTTCCAAGAACGCGTACTTGCCCTGCACGTCCTGCAGGCCGCCCGCGGGGTCGCTGCGCCCCGCTTCTTCGTCTTGATGATAGGGTCTGATGAGACCATGATGAGAGAGTTGATGATTATGATGATGATGACTCGCCTGATACGCTGGCGGGAAAACGGGGGATTGGGTTATGGGCGGCGGGGAAACGGGAAGCTCGGGCGACAGCGCCCTGCCGCCCTCGGTTCATTTCCCGCCTCCTGCCGGAGTCGACGACGGCTTGTAGTCGTCCCGAGCCCTCTTCCTTGCCGGCCCGCTGTCAACCCCCCTGCGCCTCTTCTGGTTCCTAAACCCACCGACCTGCGGCCGGCCGGTGGGAGAGAACACCGGCCCCTTCGACGCCACAACTAGGGTGAGCTGGAGCTCGCCGAGGACATCGGTGTCCAGCTTCAGCAGGCGGTCACACGCGGCCCCTAGCGTCACCGTGCCCGGCAATCCCTTCCTCACGCCCGCGAAGAGGCGCCTCGTCCTAGCGTCATATTCACGGGCCAGGTCCGGCCCGAAATTACACGCGAGGTCTGTTAGCAGCGCCGGGTACCCGACGACGATCGGGTACGGGACGTCGCCGAACGCACCCGTCAGGGCGGCAGCCACCAGAACCTTCTGGACCGCCCTCACTGTGTGTTCGAAGCCGCCCGACCTCGTCGCCGACGGAGGGGTTTCGACTTCCACCCACGGCATGGCGAGATCCTGCATTTTCTCCACCTTCCTCTGGAAATTATTAAGTTCCAGATGCGTCGGAACCAGGCACCTAGGCAGCAACCGGAGCCCGAAAAGGGCCAGTTGAGTCTCTGCGTCAAGAACCCTCGCCGGCAGGTCCCTCGACCGGGCTGCCCGCTCGTCGTCCCGCCTGGCCATCTGCGCTTCCCTGCGCTCCTCGCGGCAGCGGTACCATTTCTTGGCCGCCGTCTTGAAACGCGGGGCCATGCTCGCTGGGAGATCGCCAACGCCGTCGACCACGGCGCACTCTAGAAGCGAGGACATCGCCAGATCCGACAGCAGTTTCACCAGCTTCTTGTACTCCGCCGGAGTCTCGTCGAGGCCCACGGCCAACGCCTCGTACATCACGATCGGCAGCAGCGACCTCTGCCCTTCGTCAACCACTGCCTCCCGAACCGCCGCGAACTTCAGGGGCGACACATCATCGTCCCACCCGCTGAGCAATTTGAAAGGGCCACGCGGGGCCTCCTCCGGACCCATCAAGCCAACCTCGGCACGACCATCCCAATACTGAGCGAGCGTCATGTTATCTTCCCCCCTTTGTCTCCCGTTCCAAGCTGAAGACGAGAGGTTGAAGGCCGTCCCAGCGCCCAGATAAAACAAGTACACACGTCCGCGACGGGCGCCCATCCGCCTGAGCGATCTGACGCGTCCGCGACCGGGCGCATGCCATGCGCCGGTCGCGGACGCGTCTCCCCGGACAGATCTCAAACCAAGCGAGCTGCACGCCGTGCACCTGGCACGGCGAATCTCAGCCAAGCAAGCCGCACGTCATCGAGGCCGACGGATCTCAAGCCTAGCGAGCCGCCGCCGTGCACAGGGCACGGCGGCTCTCAGCCAAAGCGAGCTGCACGTCATCGAGGCCAGACGGATCTCAAACCAAGCGAGCTGCACGCCGTGCACATGGCACGGCGGATCTCAGCCAAAGCGAGCTGCACGTCATCGAGGCCAGACGGATCTCGAACCAAGCGAGCTGCACGCCGTGCACGTGGCACGGCGGATCTCAGCCAAAGCGAGCTGCACGTCATCGAGGCCAGACGGATCTCAAACCAAGCGAGCTGCACGCCGTGCACAGGGCACGGCGGATCTCAGCCAAAGCGAGCTGCACGTCATCGAGGCCAGACGGATCTCAAACCAAGCGAGCTGCACGCCGTGCACATGGCACGGCGGATCTCAGCCAAAGCGAGCTGCACGTCATCGAGGCCAGACGGATCTCAAACCAAGCGAGCTGCACGCCGTGCACATGGCACGGCGGATCTCAGCCAAAGCGAGCTGCACGTCATCGAGGCCAGACGGATCTCAAACCAAGCGAGCTGCACGCCGTGCACGTGGCACGGCGGATCTCAGCCAAAGCGAGCTGCACGTCATCGAGGCCAGACGGATCTCAAACCAAGCGAGCTGCACGCCGTGCACAGGGCACGGCGGATCTCAGCCAAAGCGAGCTGCACGTCATCGAGGCCAGACGGATCTCAAACCAAGCGAGCTGCACGCCGTGCACATGGCACGGCGGATCTCAGCCAAAGCGAGCTGCACGTCATCGAGGCCAGACGGATCTCAAACCAAGCGAGCTGCACGCCGTGCACGTGGCACGGCGGATCTCAGCCAAAGCGAGCTGCACGTCATCGAGGCCAGACGGATCTCAAACCAAGCGAGCTGCACGCCGTGCACGTGGCACGGCGGATCTCAGCCAAAGCGAGCTGCACGTCATCGAGGCCAGACGGATCTCAAACCAAGCGAGCTGCACGCCGTGCACGTGGCACGGCGGATCTCAGCCAAGCGAGCTGCACGTCATCGAGGCCAGACGGATCTCAAACCAAGCGAGCTGCACGCCGTGCACAGGGCACGGCGGATCTCAGCCAAAGCGAGCTGCACGTCATCGAGGCCAGACGGATCTCAAACCAAGCGAGCTGCACGCCGTGCACGTGGCACGGCGGATCTCAGCCAAGCGAGCTGCACGTCATCGAGGCCAGACGGATCTCAAACCAAGCGAGCTGCACGCCGTGCACGTGGCACGGCGGATCTCAGCCAAAGCGAGCTGCACGTCATCGAGGCCAGACGGATCTCAAACCAAGCGAGCTGCACGCCGTGCACAGGGCACGGCGGATCTCAGCCAAAGCGAGCTGCACGTCATCGAGGCCAGACGGATCTCAAACCAAGCGAGCTGCACGCCGTGCACGTGGCACGGCGGATCTCAGCCAAAGCGAGCTGCACGTCATCGAGGCCAGACGGATCTCAAACCAAGCGAGCTGCACGCCGTGCACGTGGCACGGCGGATCTCAGCCAAGCGAGCTGCACGTCATCGAGGCCAGACGGATCTCAAACCAAGCGAGCTGCACGCCGTGCACAGGGCACGGCGGATCTCAGCCAAAGCGAGCTGCACGTCATCGAGGCCAGACGGATCTCAAACCAAGCGAGCTGCACGCCGTGCACGTGGCACGGCGGATCTCAGCCAAAGCGAGCTGCACGTCATCGAGGCCAGACGGATCTCAAACCAAGCGAGCTGCACGCCGTGCACGTGGCACGGCGGATCTCAGCCAAAGCGAGCTGCACGTCATCGAGGCCAGACGGATCTCAAACCAAGCGAGCTGCACGCCGTGCACAGGGCACGGCGGATCTCAGCCAAAGCGAGCTGCACGTCATCGAGGCCAGACGGATCTCAAACCAAGCGAGCTGCACGCCGTGCACATGGCACGGCGGATCTCAGCCAAAGCGAGCTGCACGTCATCGAGGCCAGACGGATCTCAAACCAAGCGAGCTGCACGCCGTGCACGTGGCACGGCGGATCTCAGCCAAAGCGAGCTGCACGTCAGCGACCAGGCGGACCCCAACCAGGCGAGCTGCCGCCGAGCGCGGCGGACCTCAGCCAAGCGAGTCTCGTCATGATTAGGCGCTGGCCAGGCACCAGACGAATATCCACGGCTTGCACGTCAAGTACCGGACAGGACGGATCTCAGCTGCAACAGCTGCACCGTCGATCGGCGTGCGACGACCCCCCCTCAGGCGGACCGCGCCTCGCGCCTCAGGCATCAGCCTGGCATGCCCCCCCGCATGCTTTGCTACACGGGTATTCAGTCCCGGCGGCGAGCAGTGGCAGGGCGCTCTCCAGCCAAACGAGTTGAACAGAAACAAATGACTGATCCTGTTTGGTGGAGATCCGCGCTCCTGCCGGGGCTTTGCTCGGGATTAGCTGAATTAAACACCTAATTTGGTGTCAATACAGAAAAAAAAGGAGGTGTGGAAAAAAGGAACTGCTTGTTGTCCTCCCCAGTTAAGGTAATCTGAATGCACAGGGCATCGTGGCTGGTTAACGATTCGTCAACATCTTGAGCTTGCGGTGTCGTTTTTTGCACCACGGTTTGTGGTGGCGTAGGCTAGTGAACTGCGGTTTTCCAGCGTTTATTGTGGTTTAGAGGTTCGGTGTTTTAGGGTCTCCGGTTGACCATTGAGGCTGTGAGGCGGGTGGTATGTGGGTAGTAGGTATGCTTAAATACGGCTAGCCATGTTTGTAAGTGTTGCGACCGACACCAAGAAGAAATTCGCTTTGAATTTAGTCTTGGGCCCCCCACGCGCATGCATGTTGAGCAGGGGTTGCCATGCAGCTCGTATCGGTCTGTAATATGCGTTCTTACTTCCTTTGGGTTGAGGAGGACGTGCGGTGGGAGGGTCGGGTAGTAGAAAGAGAAGGTGAAGGGCTAAAAAAAAAATATTTCTTTTTGCGTAAGTGGCGACTGCTTGTTGTCCTCCGCAGTTAAGGTACTCTGAATACACTCTGGCATCGTGGCTGGTTATCTGGTCGTAGCTCCTGGTTTGCGGTGTTTAGTTTTGCACCACGGTTTGTGGTGTCGTAGGCTTGTAAATTGTGGTTTGTTCGGAGTCTGTCCGTCGCTGTGACAGTACGGGCAAATCTCCCTTTTGCCTGCTGAGCTTGCAGGCGTGGTGCTGTGGCGTGGTGGTGTGCGTCGTAGTTTCTTCTTGCAAAAACGCAGGTGGATGCTCAGGCCGTGAATGCCTTTTATTGCAGTGCCAGTTTTCGTCGTTCGTGTGTGGCAGTTCGGACATTGGAGTGCCTCCGTGTCGGGCGTGTGGCCCGGAGTAGGCTCTAGGCCACGCATTTCTTCGAGAATTTGTTGGGTTGGCGTGGCAGTGCCGCTGCTCTTGTCGGATGATGGGACGACGGTGGTGGATTGAGAGCTGCGTTGTGCGGTTTCGTTCCCCGTGCGCGTTGGGGCCTGAAGTGCGGCGTGCGGTGTTGAGTTTGTCATTGCGTCGTCGTCGAGGTGGCAGGGAACCGGTTCGTGTACAGGTTCTGTTGGGTCAAACGTATAGAAGAGTACATTCGTACTCTGGTCGGTGTAGCCGCGATTGGCTGAATGCGTGACGTTGGCGTTGTCGAAGTGTGTCCATCTTGCGTCATTGTATGGGGTATCGTTTAACACGTGTACAGTGTAGTGTCCTGCGTTGTCTCGTCCTGCGTGGGCAACAACTGCTCTGAGCTTCAGCGGTTGTGCCTGGTTAGGCACCAGCAGCGTTTGGTCAGCTGCAACCGCTTGGCGATTCTCCCTTGTGTGCTGATTACGTGTTATGCGTAGAACGAGGCTTCCTTGTATCCTGCTGATGCCGTGTTGCATGGTCGTCTTATTGGAGGTTCCGCACTCGCATCTGTACGTGTCCGGTTTGTGTGGGGCACAGTGGAAGTCCAGGCATCCTTGTACCGTGCTTGCAACAGGGGCGATGACAGCCATGTCGTTCCAGTGACCGTTCGTGTTGTTGTGCTTGCATTTGGCACAACGCGTTGTCGTCGAGTACCAGTGTCGTATGGCGTCGAAGTTGTCAGACTCGCCTGGTTGACAGCATGTGTGTTCTGCGTTTTCGTCTACGATTGACGCGAGTACCACCCTCATTGCTTCCTCAAAGTCGTGTTGTTGGCCCGCTTCGAAGGGATGTTTCAGGTTCTGGTGCAGTCTAACGACGGTGTCCGGTGTTCTTATCCGCTGTGTCCAGTCGTACGCAGCCAAAGTGCATTCCCCTGTTCTGTGTGCTGCACATGTGACGTATTTCGATATCTGTTCGGCGAGGTTGGTGGCCGAGATCACGTTAAGTACCGCTTGTAAATAGCATGTATTTACAGCTGACAGGGTTTGCCGCATCGTGGTCTTGGGGTTCCTTGTTCTGGTAGTTACTCTGTTGGCGGCGAAGGCGGCGATTGCTGCGGCGACGGTGATTGGAGCGACGATGCTTGTAACTCGTTCGGCGACTGTAAGCGGTCTAGGCGGTTGCAAGGGCTGCGAGTTGCGGGAAGACGGTTCGCTGGCTAGGTCTAGAGGGATGAAGTTCGTCGGTTTGTGTTTTCCTGCGTACTCGGGTTCGTCGATACGCTGTTTTCCGGCTTTGTGTCTGGCAATCGAGAACCCGAGGAACGGCTTGAGTTGATTCAGCAACCGTGGCAGGTTTGCGAACTCTTCAGTCAGCCAAGCGTTCCAAGGTGCGTACAGGATACGCGGGTTGTGCCCTCTCTCGATCATGGAGTACACGCTCCTTTGAATCTCCACGCGCAAGTCTTGCCAGTGGTTGGTCTGTCGTATCGCTCTGATGAGAGCGCCTTTGAAAATTCCACTGGCTTGCGACTTGGGGGCTGTGGAGAGCTCGTGGGTGTAGCGTGTTCCGTAGTTCTTTGGCTGGATGGAAAGGCGTATGTGGGGTGCATGGGGTGGGTCAGGTCGTTCTACTCGTATGCGTACTCCGAGAAAAACGACGTCGTCGTGTGCCGTTGTGGTGTTCTTGTAGCGCATATGGTAAAGGTGTTGAGGTGGAGGTGTCGTCCCCCAGTTGAGGAAGTCATCGATGAAGCGGAGCGTATGCGCGTGTGCTTTCGCCTCTTCGATCTTGCCTTCTTCTACGAGCTTGTCAATGTAGGCTTTTTCAATCCGGTAACAGAACAGATTCGCGATGTCAGAGCTCGCGTTACCTCCCATGGGAATGCCGTCAACCTGCCTGTAAACGTTGTCACCCTGAGCGATGAAACTGTTGTTGATGATCATAGTTAGCAGTTCTTTGATCTGTTCTTTCGTGTAACCTCTTGTCTTGTCACTTGTTTGGCGGGTGAAGGCGAACGTCTTTTTGCCTTTTTGTTTAGCTCCACGTGTGAGATTAGGATTCCCTTCTGCTTCTTCGAACTCAAATGCTTCCTCGATCGCTGCGCAGACTTCTTCTATGATTTTCTCTTGCGAGAGCTTCGTGTACATGTCTACGAAGTCGTGTGTGGTGGGTATTTTGTAACGGAGGCGGGTGAGGTTCTGCTTTATGTGCAATGTAACATCGTCTGGTCCTTCTGTGAACCAAACCCGCTTTATTCCCGTCTGGCGAAAGTTGATGCCGTCTTTCTTTTTTAGGGCTCGCATGACACCCTTGAGGATTCCCGAGAGCTCGAGATGGGCATTCGTAAGGGTCGCTTTAGGGGTCTCTCTTCTGGTTTGCTTGACTTTTTTATCGGCGGCTACGCCGGCTATCCATCGGAAAGACGGTTCTGCTTTGTGTAGCTTTATCGTCCCGTAGAGATGGGGTAGCCCTTTGTGAAACGGGAGGTCTAGGTCTGCCATCATTCGGCGGTGTTCGCTCTCGACTTGGCTCTTCGTAAGGTTTTGTTGTTCGTACGTTTCGCTTGCTTCGAGCTGCTGCCGTAGTGCATGGATGTATTGCGTTTTGCAGCAGTATCCGAAGTCGTGAGTTGTTTTGTCGATGGGGAGGATCACCAGCTGTTCCTTGATGGCTGCGAGCTCTGCTGTAGCTTTCGCGTCGAGTTTCTCGTCGTCTCCCTCGTAGCTCGCCGGGTGAAGCACTCCAACCGAGGTTGGGTTATTGTTATGCCTATTCTAGAGCCTTCCCGCAATCGTCGTCTTTCTGGCGACGCTACGGGAGAGCTCGTTTCGCTATTTCCGTCGTGGCAATATTATCCGTTCGAGCTGCTTTGAAGCCGAATCACATTCGCATGCATCTACATACGCTATGACTCCGCTTTCCCAAGGACAGTTTTGCAGACTCGAGTTTTTCTTTTTCCTCTCTGATTTTCTTTTCCTTGTTCACTTGCCTTTCCAGTTTGCCGGCCCATTGGCTAACATAAATGTTTGCACAAATTAAAGTATGTCCCGGCTGTCGGTTAGACTCGTGGTTTCTTTTCCTTTTTCCCTGTCGCTCGCCTTTCACCTTCACCGGTCCATTGGCTAACATAAATGTTTGCGCAAATAAAGTAAGTCCCGGCTTTCGGTTGTAGACGCTGATTGTTTGTTTTTTTCCCACTTTTTTGTTTTCCTTTCCCGGTTGCCGGTCCGTTGGCTAACATAAATGTTTGCGCAAAATTAAGTAAGTCCCGGCTGCCGGTTGTAGACACATTTCAATTTTTGGTCAACTGGCAAATCGGACGTATCGTGTGGTAGATATTTGCAAAGACTTCTATCAAAGAAGCTATTTAGCGTGTTGTCAGTTTTCTCACTTCCGTCCACAGAGCGGATGGTGAGGCACGTCGTCAGAACTTTCTGTTCCGCCACGTGGCTTTTGAGGACATTTGATAGCAGTTCCGAAGAAGTGCATCAATGTTTTGAAACAAGAACAACGAACTCTGCGTTTATACTGTCGTAAGCAAACAAACAGAAGGTACAACGAAGGGGGGCGGCGGAGAGGTGTGGTAAGGGAAAGAGACCCGCGGGGCGAACTTAAAGCTTTTGCAGTTTACGATGGAAATAGTCGCCAGCAATGGAGGCCCAATACGCACACACTACCTACCCCATCGTCGACCCGGAAATAGCCAAAACGGCCCGGAAAGACCGCACCGCGGAAGCGAGCGGGAATAGAACTTGGCTCGGAAGTGCCCAGTTTGACCTCATCCTCATCATCGTTGACTCTCCCGACGGACGACATCATAAAGTAAAGTAACACTAGCCGCATGCGACTAAAAATCTTTAGTGCCCCCAAAGAAGAATCCCCATTTAACCGGGTTCGTCTTTCTGCTTGGTCGTGGCTGAGGCGAACTGTGCAGGATTAAAACTGTGTGTTGATACTGCCGGCGGCCGATCGGTGCCGAGCGGACTCTCGTTTGCGTCCAGCACGATCACTTCGACCCGGTTCCTCGACGAGTAGGCTGGTGCTGCGGCGTTTTGCAGTGTCTTTTGATGAGAACGCACAACGACACGTCGTCGAGTGCGTCCGCAGGGTCCAACAACCTCCGAAGCTCGTCGACAAACGAGGTGCTGGGAACGTCGTTGTTTTTGATGAAAGCCTGCGCCCCATTGGACTCGCATCCGCTCTCCGAGAGGAACTTCGCGATGACGTCGCCGACCGTGGGCGACGGGTCCTTTTGGGCAATCTGCTGCAGTTGGTACATCCACTCCTGCTCCTCCACGACAGTGCTGCCTTTCAACTCGTTGATGGTGACGGTGTTGTTGTGTGTTTTGATCGAGTCTACAGGCGCAAAATCGTACCCCTGCAACCGTGCCACCTCGAGGTTGACCACCGTGACGCTCCTCTTATGATGCCTGGCAAGCGCTGCAGCAGATTCGACGTGTTGGAACGCTTGTTCGATTCCCTGCCCGAAAATCGCAAACCCCCTTGTGTGCTTGTTTCCGATGTTCCCCGAGCTCACCTTGATCGACACGCACGCCAGCGCCAAGTTCTTCTTGACCGAGTGCATAAGTTCCAATGCTGCATGCGCAGCCTTGTCTGACGACGTTCTCACCGGGACTGCATTTCCAGCAACGCCCCAACTGACCACAAGTTCCCCGGGCTTCGTCGTGTTGATGGCGTGGAGCACTCCGTATCCGATAGACGCTTCCACCACTGATAGAACTGCCTCGAACGTTCCAGGAGACATGTCCTTGCCGCGCTCGGTCAGGAGGCTGATGATGAGGATCGCGCCCCTCTGTTGTTTGATGGCGCCGACGCTGATTTGGGTTGCCGACGGGCCCTGCTTTTGCTTGGCGACGGTGAGGGCTCTGGAGGATCGATCCGTGTATCGAGAAGAAGCCCTCGACGTTCTAGAGTCGTTTTTGCTGATGAGCGTCGTGGTGTCGTTTGTCTCGGAGAGAACATCGTCCTCCGCATCCCCGTCGTTGAACAGGGTTTTCGGCATGAATGATTTGTATTCGATCAGCATGGCGCACATGGCTTGGAATCCCATGATCAAAGAACCGAGTTCGGTCAGTCTACTGGTCTTGGTCAAATCCATCTCATCCATTCGCATGGCACGCACGTCTTCCATGTCGTTTGCGAGAGAGATCAACGGGAGGGTGATGAACGTGGCAAGGAACACCAATACGAACAACGCTGCCACGGACATCATTGCGTTGACGTTCACAGCCCGGTACAGCGATTTGTTCGCCTCTTCGAAGATGACCTCTTCCGGGACGATGTTCACGATCAAATAGCTCAGCTCGTACCGCTTCCTGTTTCGCCCCCACCTCCGAACTTCCGCGCGAGCCGTTTCAAAGTTGATCATCACCGGTTCTCCGTTAATCGTCGTAGAGAAGATATCACTGGTCATGACGAATCCCTCGGCGAGGTTTTCACCGATGATCCCCATAGCCACGCGGGTCCAGCTGCTGATCTTCGGCGAGTTCATGTCGTGCAGGTACGCCTTTTCTTCCTGCTTGTTCTTGTCCGAAGATACGACGACCCTCAGCAGATCTCGATCGATCAACAACACCAACGAACGCGCGTCGATAGCCATGCTTGGCATGTGCGAGACGAAGTTTGCCTTGACGTAGCTTCGAATCTGCGACATAGACGCGTTTGAGTCTTGTGCTTCTGTGATCTGTGCCATAGCTTCGGTGTAGAGATGAAGTTGGGTAACTTTGACGGTTTCGAGTTGGACACGGTTCCCCAAGTCCTTTGATATGTCCCGGAGAGCTGTGTTCCACAAGTTTGTGCCGACGACTTGAATCACGCAAAACAGCAATAGCACAGACAGCCCGAGGAACGCAGAGATAGGTAGCGAGCACCCGCCTGTCTTCCGCAGCCCACTGATCTTGTTGTACATGAACATGAACAGAAGAATGAACAGGACCCCGCAAACCACGCAAATCACCACCAGCTGAATCCTTTCACTCGTCCACGTCTTCAACACGCCATCGTCGCCGATGGCGTCGAAATTGCCGAGCAAAGTGTTGAGATCCTTTTCCATGCTCCTCGCAACTTCGGCGGGGGTTCCACCTTGCAAGAACAACAGGTCCCACCCTGTCTTGATCGCGTTCAGGCATCTGTTCACCAACGGTCCGCATCCGCCTGCCGGTCGAGCGGCAAGGTCACGGTCCCAGAACTCCGGGAAGCTCGACATACTCTGGCAGATGCTAGAAGTACGCGTAGCTGAGCAGTAGTTGTTCCACAGTGTCTCGCTCGTCATGGTGTCGGTGTGCGTGGGTTCCTGTGTTGAGCTGAACGGCAGCATGACCTGCGCGTCGACCAGCGCTTGAATGAACTCGAAAGCGAGGTCTTTATTCCGGGTGTGATTTGTGATCCCAGCCTCCCATGCGTCGCTCACTCCTCTGCCCGCAGACCCCGGCGTCGCTGCCAGCCGAATGTCGACTCCGTTCCTCGACAGGTAGCCCGGAAGCCGCGAGGCTCTGGTAACCCATTCAAACCCTACCGCCACGTCTCCTCTCCGCATCATCCACGTCATGCTCGAGGGGTCTTCGCCGAAGCATTCCGGGTTCACCAGCTGTTCCTTCCTGTTTTCATTGTTTTTGTGTTTACGGCGATATTCGCTCTTGCCTGTGACGGCGTTCATTGAGTTGTTTGTATTAGTTCACTTACAGTAGCTGCTGATCTGCTGCGATGGTCTGCGGTTTCCAAAGCGGAGCGATGGCGGAGCTGCGGGCGGGGGAGGCTGATTATGATCCATGGATTGCGCGAATTTCTGATGAATAAGTTTTTTTTCCTTCGGACAGTGAATGTCGGCGCTCAGATATCATTTCTTCTGTCATCTGGGCGTACGGGTCAAGTGGCTACCGATTTCCCAAACTAAAGGCTTGGCGCTTGCGCTGAACCTCGTCGAGACGGTCACAGGGCGAAGCGGACGGAGTAGCAATGTGACTCAAGCTTTGCAAGCTGTGGTTGACCGTCACGTTCCTGGACCCGGAGCAGCCATTTTCTTTGTGTTTCCGACGATCCCGAATGGCGCACAGATTGGTGCACTTTGACCTTTTGCGTACTTGTGAAGTTCAGTTTAGTGCGTGCTTGTGGTGATCGGTGGGGTTCCCAAAAGGAATGTTTGTTTTATCTTCGAGCTAGACTTGATCTCGTGCATTAGCCAAGTGGTCCATTCTGTTGCTTTTCCGCTGGGCTCCTGATAGCGAACTTGCGCGCATACAGTGTGACTGCTGTGTTGTGGGCTGCTACTTCATCCACAATTTGTCTACAGGTTACATCTATATGTCCAAAATTCACGTGGTTGGAATATGTCGTTCATCTTTTTCTTTCTTCTTCTAGTTGACCCCCCCAATTATCACGGATTTTCCGAGGGAATCTGCGAGGCTTGACGAATCTACATGCAGGGTGTCTGTTCTTCGGGGGGAATCATTTTGTTTTGATTTCGAAATGCCGGGATAGGTGGAGTGACCCCGCAGGGTGTCCAAAGCACCCTTAGGGTATCACCCCATCGTAAGTTGTTGTTCGGATTTCTTTATTCCTTTCCTCTCGTTGAACGAAAACCACTGCTGAAATGCACAGCAGCAATGCCTGACTCAACCACTGAGGGTGCCCGATAGAGATTATTTGCCAGACAGTGGGTACGTGCTACAACACACAGGTGACAACAGTATAGGGCAACAACCAGGAACACACTGTAGGTGAGCAGCGATACCTCCCGAAAGTGAGCCAAGGGCGAAGGACGTATGTGTGCGGCTGCTGCGGCAGTTGCCCGGTGGTAACCCCACACGCAGAACACGGGGAAGGGGAACGTGTTTTCCCGACTACTTTGAAGCCCCTTGCCGACCGTAGCATCCGAGGAAGGTGCAAACATGGAGGGTGCTACGGTCGCCGTGCACGGGTCTTGGGCGCGCGCCTCGTGCAGGGCGGGTGCTTTGTGATCCGCCGCGAAGTTCTCTCCTGGTGCAGTCCGGAGAGACCGGCGCCGACTTTAAGATTAAAAGTAAGAACGTGTGTCATTTGCGTCGCTTGGTACTGTCCATTCTACGTGTCATCTTGCACTGGAAAACTACTCGTGCAGAAATAGCTATTTATTCTCGAGAAAAAGGTAGTTTACTGCCTGTCACTTGACTTTTCTGCGTCCTTGAGAGCTACTTTTCTTACACGCATAGCTACTTTTCTTGCACGCATAACTACTTTTCTTGCACGCATAACTACTTTTCTTGCACGCATAACTACTTTTCTTGCACGCATAACTACTTTTCTTGCACGCATAGCAGTTTTGGTTTCCAGGTGCTTTTGTGGGCAATACAGGTGCATTCGTGGGCAATCCGGTGTCTTCGTGGGCAATTCAGGTGCATTCCTGTGGAAGTCACAGTGCCAAAGAACAGCAAGGGACAAGGTTGACGCGCATGATCTGACACTACTGAGCGAACGGAAGAATGATTCGAATGGCAGGACCAGCTCATTCGTTGCAGGATGCGGAGCAGGAGTCGGAGACCGCCAGTGCCATGGAAACTTGGGATGCTGACGTGCAGCGTACACTGTGTGAGCCGACTGTGCTGTTGTACACGACAGGAACTTGGCCAGTAGCTGGTGTGTGGCACGCCATCTTTCTTGGCCTTCGGCGTCTCCCACACCCTGTGCGTAGCTCTCTCGGACGCAGAAAAGTCAGGTGATGCGGCAGTAAAGCAATCTTCTTACCTCGAGACGTCGTTTTCTTGCACTCGGTTTTCCAGATTGCCACTCGAGCCCTGCGGGCTCTCGTGGCAATCTGGAAAACCTCGTGCAAGAAAACGACTTTTCTCTCGGTGAATAAATAGCTATTTCTACCTGGCACGCGCTTTTCTGCACTCTTGGGTTGCTACTTTTCTACACTCTGGACCTACTTTCTACACTCCAGGCCGATGCTGTTTTCTAGTATAATGCAGCACAAGAACACAGGATTCCAATGAACCAAAACAGCAAAGTAGGCAATTCTTGCTGGTTTAGGCCGTGGCATGACTTGCTTTTGAGAGTGAATAGCATGAATCCGCGCCGCCTGCGAAATGATGCAGAAAGAGGCAAGAACAAGTCTAGATGATGCCTGTGTGGCACGGGTCGGTTTTGAGAGTGAATAGCAGGAAACCGTGCCACCGATGTTGTAGACAACTGCTGGCTGGGTGCGACTCCTTTTTGGACCCCACGAACATCACCTGCCCCCACTCTTGACTTTCTTGACAAAGTCTCGCAATTTTGGAAGCGGCCAATACTTGTCCATCAGTACATTGATCAAAAGCCTTGTGCCGCTTCCAAAATTGCGAGACTTTGTCAAGAAAGTCAAGAGTGGGGGCAGGTGATGTTCGTGGGGTCCAAAAAGGAGTCGCACCCAGCCAGCAGTTGTCTACAACATCGGTGGCACGGTTTCCTGCTATACACTCTCAAGACCGACCCGTGCCACACAGGCATCATCTAGACTTGTTCTTGCCTCTTTCTGCATCATTTCGCAGGCGGCGCGGATTCATGCTATTCACTCTCAAAAGCAAGTCATGCCACGGCCTAAACCAGCAAGAATTGCCTACTTTGCTGTTTTGGTTCATTGGAATCCTGTGTTCTTGTGCTGCATTATACTAGAAAACAGCATCGGCCTGGAGTGTAGAAAGTAGGTCTGGAGTGTAGGAAAGTAGGTCCAGAGTGTAGAAAAGTAGCACCCTGAGAGTGCAGAAAGTCGCGTGCCAGGTAGAAAACTACCTTTTCTCGAGAATAAATAGCTATTTAGGCCCCCCTCTATTTTTGACGTAACTGCCAGGTGGTTTACAGGAACAGTCATGTACCTAATAGATAAACCCAAACACACCAGGATGCCATCATCTGCAGCGTCTTGAGACCAGCCGGGCCGTTGATTGACACGGTGCCATCGTTTTCAACCACGGTGCCAGCATTCTCTCCGCTGAGGAACAGCATGGTTAAGCAAGACGTCATCGCCGCACTTTCGACAACATCGATGTGGAGAGGCATCCACGCGGGGTCGCCACTCCGGATGCGTACCTTGTCTCTCAGTTCGATCAAACTCTCCGTCCACGCTTCCCACGTATCGGTGCGCATCTCAACGCTGTTGTTCGCGAAGAGGTCGCTTCTGTAGTACATGTACAGCGCATTGGCTTCCCTCGGTATAGTGAGCGCCTTCCCGTCGGAGTTCCGCGTGAAGAACTTTGTCCGGATACCTTTCAGCAGTGATTCTGGAAGAGGCATCAACTGTTCGGCCAAGGGTAAAATCCACGGGTTGTTGAAGTCGATGACTTCTAGGTTGCGGTCCTTCGCGTCCATCAGGTCAGCGACAATCGGGAACTGCTCGTCGTCGCTTGCTCCGCCCGTGAGGTCACGCAACGAGACTTCGTTTATGTTCAGGTTCGGGTACTTGCGGTTCAGCGACTCCAGGAACTCGCAGCCCTGAGCCACAATAACGCGGATGATGCCGTTGGCAACGGAAATCTTCTCCCCATCAGTCCCGTTGAACAGCAGGTCGCACCTCCTGTTGCAGTAGGAGCAGTCCGCATTCGCCTTGTAAACGAAAGCGGCCACGAGTAGGTACGCCAATGGCCCGACCTTTGGCGGTCCCATCTTTTATCGTGCTTTCTTTTTTTTTTTTTTTTTCCGACGACAACTAGTGTCAGACTAGCCTACCCGAAGGCAGTTGATTCCTTTAGGCAAGATTTCTCTACCGGCGGAAGTTGTTTGGGTTAACGTCTTTTTTTTTCTTTTTTTTTGTGTTACCGTCGATCCCGAAGGACGATCAGTTTGGTGTCTTGCGACCTTTGTTTGTTTGGCAAGGAGTTTTGGTGACGTGCTTCAGTTAGAGAAAGAAAATAAGAAATTGAGGTGCCAAATCAGTTTGCTCGCTCTCTTACCGGGTGCTCAATTCACTTCTCAGCCAGTTTGCCCACTCTGCGGCTTTGTCTTCCGACTCTTGCACTCGTATCCGCTCGCAAACACTCTTCATTACAGCTTTGTTGCACC
>JAPJBO010001422.1:0-45376 GCA_030068145.1 Diplonema papillatum | reverse complement strand
TTTTTTTTTTTTTTTTTTTTTTTTTTTGGTAACTGAGGGGAGAAATGCGTGACGCACGACCACAAGCCGGACCAAACTTGTGAGTGTGGGACTGTCCGTTTTTCCGTCGGGACTTACCCACTAAAACTACCTAAACTCAGAGATTCGAGAGATGCAGAGGGTGCTACCCACGGTTCTCACCGTGTACGCGGCGCGATGGAGGGGCCACCCTCCACGCGGGACTTGGCCAGTCCTTGCGCTGTCTGCCGCAGGGGTGCCCGGTGGCTAGCCGGATCTTGCGTCGGAACCCCTGCGCTCGCTGTGGCGCGGCTTGGCGGTCCCCAATTCCGTTTTTCTACGGTCGTTGGGGTACCTGGTGATCGTCCAGTCTGGGCGAGTCCGGTTGAACCGGCAGACTGTGGCAAGGGTACGATCACGCCGCTCAACTCACTCGGGGAGACACCCTCCACTAGCGACCGGCTTGCGACCGGTCTGGGAGAGTGCCTCGGGTGAGGTTGCTGCTGCACCTGGGTGTTTTGGGCGCTCTTGCTCAGGCTGGGGTCCTGAAGGCGGGCTTTTTTGGGGCAGTATTTCTCACCCAGGAGTATGGAGCAGGGGGGGTCTTTTCGCTTCAGCCGGGGCGGTGGCTGATGGGCGGCGATTATTATTATTTCTGGGGGGGAGGGAGCCTTTTTCGGGGGGGGCGGTGGTGGCTGGTCGTCCCCCGGGGGGCGCGGTTTTTTCAAGAGTTGTGGGTTGCTCAGTCCCACCGGGGGGTCTTTTCTCTTGAGTGCCTGCGGGTTTGTTTCTGGTGCTGGTGCGTTTTTCGGGGGGAGTGGCTCTCGTTTTGGGGGAGGTGCCTGCGGGTTTGTTTCGGGTGCTGAGGCGTTTTTCGGGGGGGGGAGCTCTCGTTTTTTGGGGGGTGCCTGTGGGTTTGTTTCGGATGCTTGGGCGTTTTTCGGGGGGGGGAGCTCTCGTTTTTGGGGGGGTGCCTGCGGGTTTGTTTCGGATGCTGAGGCGTTTTTCGGGGGGGGGAGCTCTCGTTTTTGGGGGGGTGCCTGTGGGTTTGTTGGTGGTTGGCGTTTTTCGGGGGGCTGGGGGGTTTTCGCGGCTGCCTGCAGCTTGAGCGCCTGTGTGTGTGGATTGGGGCCTTTTGGTAGCCCTTGCTTTTTTGGTGGGGGTCGACCTTTTCCGGGGGGATCCAGGGGCTTCGAGGTGGCCGGGGCGGTCTCCCCCTTGCGGACCTGCGGCTTTGGGGTTGGACCGGCCGGTGGCAGCGGCGGCACGACCGACGAGGATGGCCCATCCTCGACCCCCAACGGGTCCCGCTTGGTCCCCATCGACCGCGGTCTCTGCCTGTACGGCTCGGACGGGGTTGCCCTCGGGGGTGCGCATCGCCAGCCGTCGCGCGACGACGCCGTGCCCGCCCTGCCTGCTTCGAGTGGCTTGAGGATGTCCTTCCTCGTCGCCTCTGCCTCCTCGACCTGCATGTTGGTGTCGTGTTGGATTGGGGGGTGCTGTGAGGGGCCTCGGATCCCGCTCCCTGTTGCCCCAGTACCCGCCCTCGAGTCCACTTGACTCGGTCCCCTCTTGGGGTTCGCCTTTCCAGCCTGCCTTGGGCGCAGGGGAGCCACCCGCACTCCCTCTGCCGTTCCGGCCGCGGCGTGCTGGGGGGGCTGGGGTGCTACTGTTTCTTTTGGGGGTGCGGGTGGCACTGGGGGTGTTGCCGTTGAGGGGGGGACTTCGCCTTCCCGTCGCGTCGCCTTCGGTGGCTCGACGTCAGCCTGCGCGCCGTCCGAGGCCGGCATCTCCTCGTCTTCCGGGACGGCTGCTTGCTTCTCCGGGGGCGTCCGCCCCGGCGCACCCTCCGTGTCCCCAAGGAGGGAGCCACCCTCCCCAGGGACACAGAGAATGCGCTCCTCCGGCGCTGCTGCGGGCCCTGCCGTCTGTCCGGCCGCCGCTGGTGAGCCCCCCCTAGGGGGCACCGCTGGACTTCCCTCCCTGACCCCCGAAGGCCGGTGCAGGAAGTCGCTCTGCCTAGCAAAAGGGTGGTAGAGCCGAACCCCTCCGCCCCCCTGGGTGTGTGTGTTGGTGGTGGTGGTGTGCATGCCGGGTGCCCTTGGTCCGGCATGCGTGTGGTCGGTCGTGACGGCTGGCCCGCTACAGCTCGCACGTGACCCGGGTGTGTGGCGCTGGGTGGTGAGGGGGGGGACTCGGGGGATCGGCTCTACCCCCCCAGTGATCGGCATCACTTCCCCTTGCACCTGCCCCCGAGGGGCAGCTTGGGCGCCGGGCGCTCGTCCCTCATCTCCCTGTTCACCCTGCCCCCCCTCCTGTGATTGTTCGTCATTCGGGGGGGGGAGGGGCGGTGGTCCCTGCGCTGCCGGGGCCTGCGGTCCGCCGGGGGCGCCTCCGCCTCCGCCTTCCGGGGCGCCGCCGCCGCCTCCGCCGCCGCTCGCGACGCTGCTGCTGCTGTTGCTGCTGCTGCTGCCGCCCCCGCCGCCGCTGCTGCTGCCGCTGCTACTACTGCTACTGCTGCTGCTGCCTGCCCCGTCGTCCGTGGAGATTTCGTCCAGCTCGAGTTCGCCTTCCTCCACCCTTCGCGCCCCGAGGTGCACGTCCGCGTTCACGAGGGCGATGCGGGCCACCGCCCTTGCCACCACGAAGCTGAGCCTGTGGAACGCTAGGTGGGAGACCGCCGCGTAGGTCTCCCAGTCGTGCCTCCTGTGCACTGCGTTCACTAGCGCCCGCAGCTCGGGCAGGGCCGACTCGCCCCAGGCGCCGAAGGTGTCCACCACCATCGGGACCAGCAGCAGGTCCTGTTGCTCAGGAGCCTCCGCCAGGATGGGGCCGTCGTACGTCCGCCGCTTGACGGCCTCGTACTTCGTGGCCGCCCCACCCTCGGTCTCCGCCGCCTTCTTCACCGCGTTCGCCTGTAGCGGGAAGGTGATCGCCACGTCGATCAGCCTCCTCTTCTCTCCGCGCGTGTACGCTACGTCGACGCGCTTGTTCCTGTGTGGGTGTTTTGTGAAGGGCCGGTCCTCTAGGACCGGGCAGAGAAGCGCCTCCCTCGCGAGGGCGCCCACCTCGTTGCGGAGCGCTGTGTGCGCCCGCGTGCGCAGCCCCGCGTTGAGGCACGTCAGGGAGTGGTCCCCGAAGCGGTCGGCCTCGGCCGCCCCGCAGAGCCGGCACTCGCGTGCCTGCGGCGCCAGCTGCATCCCCAGCCGCAAGCGCACTGCCACTGTGAGCTCGGCTGGGGACATCCAGAGGTCGTCCGGGGCGTTGTGCGCCCCGTAGAGCCACGTGGAGGCGTGCTTGGCGGCACAGCTGCGGATCCTCGCCTGGCCCCTGACCCCGACGAGCGGATCCCTCAGCAGGCCCGCCTGCCTGGCCCCGGAGATCTTCCCACTCCATTCCTTCTGCTTGCGTGGCGCGCCCGCTGCCCCTGCTTGCAGTGAGTCTCTGACCTCGGTCAGGACTTCCGGAAAGAGTGCAAGTCTGGGGCAGGCGAGCGACGCCGCGCATACGGAGTCCTGTGTGAGTGTGATTTGAAGTGGCCCCCCCCCGGGGGCTCTCGTCAGCAGCGGCAGCCCCTTGATGCCCTCCAAGGTCGCCGCCACCCCTGCCACGGCCGCCGAGTCGGCGCACGAGTGCATCCCTAGGCCGCCCAGCCTCAGGGGCAGCGAGGCCTGCACCCACTCGGTGTCCCCCAGCTCGGCCCCGAGGGTCCTCGCCAGGGCTCGCCGCATGAAGGCGTCCACCCTCCCGTAGTCCGCCACCGGGCCCGTGGCCCGCATGAGGGAGACCACGCAGACGAACCCCGCGCACGAGTTCAACAGGGCCAGGGCCGTGTGTGGGTCCGGGAGGCTGGCAATGGCCCTTGCCCGCTTCTCGGCCCTGTCCAGGACCTTTGCCACCGCCTCCCGCACCGCGGCCTCGGACCCACAGGGTGCTCCCAGAATCTCCCAGCTCTCCAGTGAACACCGGGTCATGGCCGCGAACTCGTCCGGCACCCGCTCGCCCGCGAGGCAGACCACCTCGCTCTTCCCTCTGTTGAGGTGCATTCCCACCGCGCCCCCCTCCAGCTCGAATGCGGCGAGCCACGCGATCAGGTGCTCCCATAGCCCCGCCGCGGCGCCATCATCCAGGTAGAACGCTCGCGCGTCTAGCTGGGACACCCGCAACGCGTCCGGTTGTGCTGGGGGGGCCGGCTCCTGTACCGGGGGGGCTGGTGCCTGTACCGGGGGGGCTGGTACCTGTACCGGGGGGGCTGGTACCTGTACCGGGGGGGCTGGTTCCTGTACCGGGTTTGCTGGGCCCGCCCCTGCCCCGTCCACCTCCATGTCCTGTTGCTGTGGTTGTTGTTGTTGTTGTTCTTGGGGCTGGGCCGGGGCTAGGGCCCCCTGCGGAATATCATTGGCCCCCAAGGGTGGCAGCCGCTCGGCCAGGGACAAGTCCACTTTCCGCAGGACCTTCTCCAACACGAGACAGAAGAACAACGGCCCGAGTGGGTCCCCCTGTTGCACTCCGCACTCGGACCAGACCACTTCCTCCCCGAAGGAAAGCCGTGACCTGCGCCCGTACGCCGCTATCGCGTATGGCAGGAGGCCTGGGGCGCTCTCGGCCACTGCCTGCAAGATGGCCTCCCTGCTCACCTTGTTAAAGGCGTTCTGCAGGTCCACCTTCAGGATCCCTCGCCCTTGGCCGTCGCGCCGGTACGCCTCTCCCACGCACCGCATCGCGCAGACCATGGCGTCGGCGCCGGACTTCATCCCGACCCCGGTCTGGCCGCACCTCTCCAGGATGGGCTTCACTGCCTGCACCACGGACTTGTCCCTGGCCAAGATCTTGGCTGCCATCCTCCTCAGGACCTCTCCGCAGGCGATGGGCCGGAGACCCCCGTCCTTCTTCTCGAGGGCCACTAGCCTGGCCCCAAACCCGTGCGGCCGGGCCTCGTCCGGGAGGCTCCCGGTGGCGATCCGCGCGATCACCGCCACCAGGGGGGCCCTTATCGGCGAGCCCGGGCTCACCAGGTCCAGCAGGTGCTGCGCCGACAGCCCCGACGGCCCTGGCGCCGTCCCTCGGGGGAGCGCCCTCAGCGTCTTAATGACGATCCCCCAAGAGACGTCGATCTCCGCGTTCGCCTGTGGTGGTATTGGGGGGAGGGGGGGTTCTGGCGCCTGTGGGTGTTTTTCTCTCATGACCCCCAGTGTCTCCTCGTTCACTGGGGCCACCTTCGCCGCCGAGAGCGCGGCCACCGCCTTCCCGAACCACCGGGCCTTCGTCTTGCGGATGACCTGCTGGACGGTCTTCGCATCCAGCTGGTCGGCGTCCTCCACGTCTGTCGCCAGACCGACGAACCGCCCGATCTGGTTGTCGTCCTCGTCCATCACGAGGAACCGGACCGGGGGCACGCCCGCCTGCCTCCTGCCTGCCGCCACTTCCTGCGCCTCCGTCCAGAGCTCGCCGAACCTGCCGTGCGCCCAAAGGTGGCAGCGACTCCTCAGGGCGGCCGCCACCTTCTTCCTCCCCCCTCTGCGCGGTTTGAAGAGGACGAGGGTGGCGAAGGAGTGTAACCGGAGCCACCCGGTTACGCTCCCCGTGGCCGCCAGCTGTAGCGCCTTCGCCAGCTGCGCGGCCACCACCAGCTGCGCATCCAGCGGGATCCGCTCCAGCTTGGGCACAGCCAGTGCGCTGACCTCCGCGAACGAGAACGGCATCTCCTCCTCGAACGCTGCGTGGGCCGGCCCCGCCGCTGGGTCGGCTGCCTGGCCTGCCGCCGGGGCTCGGCGTCGGTGGTTGTCGGCCGGTGGTGCCGCCGGGGCCGCGTCCGGGCGGTACGCCCGCGACAGGGGGCACATGTTCCTGTGCCTGCCCTGGACTCCCGGCAGGCGCCCGCAGAGGCAGACCGGCGGCGGGGCGGCTGGGGCCGGTGGGGGGGGCGCGGCGGGCCCCGGGTGCGGCTCGACGCAACCATCCACGGTGAGGTCGTCCCCACCGCGCCCCAGCGATCTCGTTGCGGACCTGTGTGTGTGTCCCCCCTTCCCCTTCCTGTTGGGTGTCCTTTCTGGGGGTGCCGCGCTCGCCGCCGAGCGGCCGAGCCCGCTCAGTCGCCTGAGGTCTTCGGCCGCTTGGCGGGGTTCTCGGCACCAGGGCCCGGCCCCTGGGCCTCCCCCATGGGCGCGTCGCTCCCCGGGTCCTTGTGCTCGCCGGGTTGGGGGGGGTCGGCCTCTGGCCGCTGCGACCCCATGAGGACGTCGCAGCCCGGGGGTCCGGGGGGATCTTTTTTGATGGCGAGGGCGGCGAGGGCGAGGGCGAGGCGGCGCTCCTTGTCCTCCTTCATTTGGGCGAGGGCCTCTGTGGCCTCCGCCGCCTCCAAGAAGGCGACGTCCCTCCTCCCCTCCCTCTCCCCGACTTGCAGATGCAAGGATCTGCGGGGCCACTGCCTCGCTTCTTCGAGGGCGATCCCCTCCCTCTCCTTCCCCTCGCGCGTCATCTGCGCTTTCTGGGCCTCGTACTCCTGGGAGAGTACAAGGGCCCCTGCGGCGTGCGCCTTCAGCCCGGCCTCCATGTACCGGACGCACGTCCCGTACATGTTCCCCCAGGCCCGGGCCGCCACCTCCGCCCTGTGCATGGCGGAGTGGTGCTCCACCTCTCCCCGGGTGGCGACCACCGCCCCGCAGCCCGAGCAGACCTCGCCCGCGAAGCCCAGCTCCGTAAGCGCGAGCGGCTCTGACTCGCGCATGGCTGCCCACAGGGCGGCGGCTTCGGTGAGGGCTGCCCACCTGATGGCGGCCCTCAGCTCCTCCTCCTTGAGCAGGAGCGCCTCCCCGGGGTCGAAAGGGCTGTCCCACCTCCACTCCGGAGCGGGCTCCGCCGGGGAGGAGGTCCGCTCCGTGGGTGCGGCGGGCGGCTCCGGGAGCTGGCGGGAGAAGGCCCACGGGGCTACAGGGGCGGTCTGGAACCGGGCGGCGACCGGGGAGGACCCGGTGGCTTGGGGGGGGGAGAAAGGGGAAGGCACACCGTCGACCGGCTCCCACCTTCGAGGCAGACGACCCATCAGCCGTGGGTCCTGCGGGTGCGCCGCCTCGCACGCTGCGTCGTTGCAGCCTTCGACGTCGCACGCTGCGACGTGGCGGTGCCGGCACCCGGCCCGACGGCACCCCAAGGCCGTCAGGGCCTCGATGCAGGCCGGTGTGGGCACGTGCCTGAAGCGGCACGGCTGGCGGCTGCATCCGCCGGGCGAGTTGAACTCGCGGCAGAGGGGGCGGTCCCCCCTGCGGTCCTCCTGCGGCGGGGGCGCTCTCCCGCCGGCCTTCTGCGGTGCAGCCGTCGCTGCCCTTCTCGATGCGGCCTCTCCGGGCCCCTGTCGTTGCTTTGCGGTCGTCACCGCCTTCGAGGCCGTCGGCAGCGGCTTTTTTTTTTTTTTTTTTTTTTTTTTTTTAAAGGGGCTCTCGAGAGACAAGGCAGGTAGGGACACAGAACACCATAAGTAAATAAAAATCAAGCAAATGGGAAGCGAACGGGAAGCAAGCGGATGAGGACGGTGTTCTGTGTTGCTGGGGCCCCGCGCTTGCGTCCGTCCTCAAGCCCCTTTTCTCTTACTCACCCCAGCGAAGCAAAACGGTTCACCACAAAGACACAAACAGGTTTCACTCTATTTTATCAGGGCTGAATCATCTTTGGTGGCGGACCACCTGCCCTCTTCGATTCGCGGTGGCGAGCCACCTCGCATTGTTGTTTCTTTTTTTTTTTTTTTGGGCCTGTTTGTGTTTTTGCTGGTTGCATGGTGAGGGGGGTTGTGGGTGAACAAAAGAAAAACGCAAACCTTTGTGGCTTCTTGGCCGCGAAAACAAAAGAAAACAGCATACCCTGTGGCAAACAAGAAAGGGCATACCATGCTGAAAGGAAACGGGTGGGGATGGGAAGGGTGAACGGTAAAAGAAATATGAACGGTAAAAGAAATAAACGGGGGAGAGAGATTGTGAGAGAGACAGAGTGACAGTGAGAGTGAAAGTGAGTGAGGGAGGGTGTGAGAGAGTGTGGGAGAGAAGAGAGAGAGAGAGAGAGAGAGAGAGAGAGAGAGAGAGAGAGAGAGAGAGAGTGTGTGTGTGCGGTGGTGGGTGAGAGAGACAAGGGCGAGTGCGGGGAGAGTGAGGGGTAGGCCGGGTGGGGAGGTGGGGGGGTTGGGTTTTGTGTTTGTGGGAGAGGGAGCGGGGGGGGTTTGGGGTCGAGGGATGGGGAGGGGAGTGCGCCAGGTTTGGGGGTGGGGGTGGGCCAATGGGCTCCCCCCGTTGGTTCAGGGGCTCGTGCCTCATTTTAGCGGCAGCGGGACCTGGGCGTACAAAGTCGTGTAGACCGCGTCGAGCTCGTGCCATGCGGGGTCCTGGCGGCTTTCTCCTGCCTCGGTGTCCATGAACAGGATCCCCTTCCCTTTCGGGTGTGCCCTGGCATACTTCCATTGGCCCTCCTCCCCGTCTTGCAACGTCCCCAGGAGGGCAGACCACCTCCCCGGGGGGTACTTTCGAGGCGGTTTCCCCCTGAGGAGGATGATGCCCAGAAGGTCGCGAGCCGCCACCGTCAGTGTTTCCGCTGTGCACCTCCCTCGCAGTGCGAGCTGCTCGTCTATGGGTGTCTCGAAGTCCGAGGACCTGCGGCGCTCCCATGCTAGCCACATCTGGATCCTGAACAACTGGGCGAAGGGCACCCTCCGCCGCCCGTGTGCGACTGCCAGCCAGTTAAGGGCCGCCCATCCCCACTCGTCCGCCACTCTCCCCTGCCCCGCCTTCCTGTGTAGCGAGATTGGGAACCTGTCCTCTAGCTCCGGGGGTGTCACCACGTCCCATGCGTACTTCGGTCCCCTGGCCTTCTTTGTTATTCCCCGGGTTGGCCCTGGGGGCTCGTCCTCGCCTCCCTCATCGCATGCCGAGTCCGCGTCTCTCTTCCTCCGCACGCCCGCAAGCCGGAAAGCAATGCCCTCCTCTGCATCCATGTCAGGAACTCCCCTCGCAGGGAACAGCTCCGCTCCTGGGTCGCCGGCCTGGCCATCCGGCCCCGAGGTGCCTGGCCTCGCCGCCGACTCTTGCGCCGTTTCGGGTTCAGGAGTCCGGGGTGTGTCGGGGGGTGTCACGTGAAAGGCCTGCCCTCCCTGTCCATCCCCTACTCCCATGCCCCTTGCCGCTGTGACAGTCCTCGGGCCTGTCGATAGGGAGTTGGGCTCGTCTGACTCTGAGCTCAACGAGTCCTTTTCGTCGTCCCCGGCGGCCTCAGCTTCGAGCTTCCCCTCCTGCGGGGCTCTGCCCGCCGCCAATCTCCTTGTTGCTTCTTCGAACCTTGCAAGGTACTCCTCGGAGCTCGGCCCCTCGTCGCTGGTCCCACTGTTCGCTGGCCCGTGCCCACCCTCGGTCTCGCTCGTGCGTTGGGGTGTGCTCTGCGTTGTGGCCTTTGGCGCGGTCACGACGGGGCTGTGGCCTTCGCTGGCCGTTGCCTCTGCTGGCCCCGCCCCCGTGTCTGCGGGGCTTCTCATCGCGTCACTCGGGGAGCGGCCGGGGTGTTCTGGGTAAACCTCGGGGTCTCCTGTCGGTGCCTCCGGCTGCGGGTGGCGCGGGCGCGTAGCTCCCTGCGCCCCCACTCCACCGCCTTCTCTGTTGCCATTGTCGGCCTCCCCGGCTTCCGGTATGTCTTGGCTTGCCGAGCCGAGGGGCGCTGCGTCCCTGGTGTCGCCTAGCGCCTCGGGTTGCTCAAGGGTCGGCTGGTATGCAAAGAGAAAGGTGTCTGTGTCTTCATACCTCGGCGCGGTTGAAAAGCTCGTGTTCATCCCGTCGAGCATTGTCCACCTCTGACCCCTCTCGGCATGCTCGTTGTGCGCGTGCACTATGTAGTGGCCTGCATTGTTCTCTCCTGTGTGCGTCACCACTGCCACGAGTCTCAGTCGTTTGCCTAGGCCTGGCAGGGTTATCGCAACGTCCGCGGCTACTGCTCTCCTGTCTGTGCCTCCAAAGGGGCGTGCCCTCTGCAGTTGGATAAGCACCGTTGTGCCGGCTCGACTGAAGGAGGGCTTGGTCTGGGACTCCCCCCTGGTCCCGCAACTCACGCACCTGTAGTCCTCCCCCGCCGAGGACCACGAGAACGCTTCGTCTAAGCCCTCCTGTAGCGTCCCGGCCCTCACGGGGAGGATGGTTGTGTCAAGGTCCTCGTGGGCAGTGTGGCCAGCCTGGCACTTCCCGCACCTGACATCGACCGTGTACCTGTGCCCTAGGCCCGCGATCCGGTCTGTCTGCCGAGTGTTGCAGGCCCGGTGGGCGGCGTTCTCTTCCTGGACTGTGGTGGCGACTGTTCGCAGGACCTCTCCCAAATCACATTGTCGTCCATCACCAAACGGGCCTGAGATGTTCGCAAATACCGACAGCAGTGCCGCGGCTGACCGCTCCCCTGTCACCCACCTGTGGACTGCCGCGGTAAGCCCGCCTTTCTCATGCGTACCGCACCCCTGGTAGACCATAACCTGCTGTGCCATGTCAGTGACCGCAATCAGGTTCAAGGCCGCTTGCAGGTAGCACGAGTTGGTGGTCGAAAGGTTCTCCTGCCACCCCCAGGCCTGGCTATTGTGTGTGGAGTCTGCCGCTGCTGAGGCCGGGGGGGCGTGGCGTGCGCCTTCCCCGCTGGGGTTGGCCCGTGGCCGGCAACTCTGGTTCGATGTGCGCCCGGCGCCGCCCTCACCACCGTCTGCCCCTGGGGATGGAGCTTCTATCACGCCTTTCTGCTTCGCACGCTTCGCCCTAGTCCCACGGGGGGCTCCCGGGACCCGCGGGGCTACCGCCCTCCTTCTCCTTCTCCTTCTGTCTGCCGCCGCCTGGGAGTCGGCGTCGTCCGATACAGAACTCAGCGAGTCTTCCTCCAACGCCCTGGCGAATCTTCCACTCTGTTTCTTCCAGAGCGCGGCCCTGTCTGCAGCCTCCCTCTTTGCTGCTTCCTCTCGTCTCGCGATGTACTCCCCGGGCTCCATCCTTTTGTCCTCCGCCCTCTCTCCAGGCAGCCAGTCGTTGTCCTCCGCGGTCGTCGCCCTTCGGCTTGGCGCGTCCCCGGGAGGCCGCCCACCTCCTTCCGTCGGTCTCCCTCCTGCTGTGTTGGGTTTGGTAAATGCAGGGGGGAGCACGGCATGGGGGGTGGCGCCCACGGACGGGTGATGCCCGCTGATCGTGTGCGTCGGCTGGACCTGCCCTTGCTCTCGTGCCGGTCCTACTTCGGGTGCCCCGTCGCTCGGAGCCTCCTCCCTCAACGCCCCTCCTGCTGTGACGGGTTTGTCGAGTCCCGGAGCACCCAATTCTCGCAGGTCAGACCCCAAGAAGATCAGACCAGGTTACTATATAAATATGCGGGTTAAGAATCTGTCCGTCTGTCACAATGAAAAACTCCAAGCAAAAATTTCACCTTCGTAGAAAAAAAAATTCCAAAAAAATCCTGAAAAAAAAAATCCAAAAATCCATTTTCCTAGGCAATTTCCTTTAGGAAAACTGCAAAATTTTGGCAGCACCCAATTCTCGCAGGTCAGACCCCAAGAAGATCAGACCAGGTTACTATATAAATATGCGGGTTAAGAATCTGTCCGTCTGTCACAATGAAAAACTCCAAGCAAAAATTTCACCTTCATAGAAAAAAAAATTCCAAAAAAATCCTGAAAAAAAAAATCCAAAAATCCATTTTCCTAGGCAATTTCCTTTAGGAAAACTGCAAAATTTTGGCAGCACCCAATTCTCGCAGGTCAGACCCCAAGAAGATCAGACCAGGTTACTATATAAATATGCGGGTTAAGAATCTGTCCGTCTGTCACAATGAAAAACTCCAAGCAAAAATTTCACCTTCATAGAAAAAAAAATTCCAAAAAAATCCTGAAAAAAAAAATCCAAAAATCCATTTTCCTAGGCAATTTCCTTTAGGAAAACTGCAAAATTTTGGCAGCACCCAATTCTCGCAGGTCAGACCCCAAGAAGATCAGACCAGGTTACTATATAAATATGCGGGTTAAGAATCTGTCCGTCTGTCACAATGAAAAACTCCAAGCAAAAATTTCACCTTCGTAGAAAAAAAAATTCCAAAAAAATCCTGAAAAAAAAAATCCAAAAATCCATTTTCCTAGGCAATTTCCTTTAGGAAAACTGCAAAATTTTGGCAGCACCCAATTCTCGCAGGTCAGACCCCAAGAAGATCAGACCAGGTTACTATATAAATATGCGGGTTAAGAATCTGTCCGTCTGTCACAATGAAAAACTCCAAGCAAAAATTTCACCTTCATAGAAAAAAAAATTCCAAAAAAATCCTGAAAAAAAAAATCCAAAAATCCATTTTCCTAGGCAATTTCCTTTAGGAAAACTGCAAAATTTTGGCAGCACCCAATTCTCGCAGGTCAGACCCCAAGAAGATCAGACCAGGTTACTATATAAATATGCGGGTTAAGAATCTGTCCGTCTGTCACAATGAAAAACTCCAAGCAAAAATTTCACCTTCATAGAAAAAAAAATTCCAAAAAAATCCTGAAAAAAAAAATCCAAAAATCCATTTTCCTAGGCAATTTCCTTTAGGAAAACTGCAAAATTTTGGCAGCACCCAATTCTCGCAGGTCAGACCCCAAGAAGATCAGACCAGGTTACTATATAAATATGCGGGTTAAGAATCTGTCCGTCTGTCACAATGAAAAACTCCAAGCAAAAATTTCACCTTCGTAGAAAAAAAAATTCCAAAAAAATCCTGAAAAAAAAAATCCAAAAATCCATTTTCCTAGGCAATTTCCTTTAGGAAAACTGCAAAATTTTGGCAGCACCCAATTCTCGCAGGTCAGACCCCAAGAAGATCAGACCAGGTTACTATATAAATATGCGGGTTAAGAATCTGTCCGTCTGTCACAATGAAAAACTCCAAGCAAAAATTTCACCTTCATAGAAAAAAAAATTCCAAAAAAATCCTGAAAAAAAAAATCCAAAAATCCATTTTCCTAGGCAATTTCCTTTAGGAAAACTGCAAAATTTTGGCAGCACCCAATTCTCGCAGGTCAGACCCCAAGAAGATCAGACCAGGTTACTATATAAATATGCGGGTTAAGAATCTGTCCGTCTGTCACAATGAAAAACTCCAAGCAAAAATTTCACCTTCGTAGAAAAAAAAATTCCAAAAAAATCCTGGAAAAAAAAATCCAAAAATCCATTTTCCTAGGCAATTTCCTTTAGGAAAACTGCAAAATTTTGGCAGCACCCAATTCTCGCAGGTCAGACCCCAAGAAGATCAGACCAGGTTACTATATAAATATGCGGGTTAAGAATCTGTCCGTCTGTCACAATGAAAAACTCCAAGCAAAAATTTCACCTTCGTAGAAAAAAAAATTCCAAAAAAATCCTGAAAAAAAAAATCCAAAAATCCATTTTCCTAGGCAATTTCCTTTAGGAAAACTGCAAAATTTTGGCAGCACCCAATTCTCGCAGGTCAGACCCCAAGAAGATCAGACCAGGTTACTATATAAATATGCGGGTTAAGAATCTGTCCGTCTGTCACAATGAAAAACTCCAAGCAAAAATTTCACCTTCGTAGAAAAAAAAATTCCAAAAAAATCCTGAAAAAAAAAATCCAAAAATCCATTTTCCTAGGCAATTTCCTTTAGGAAAACTGCAAAATTTTGGCAGCACCCAATTCTCGCAGGTCAGACCCCAAGAAGATCAGACCAGGTTTGGTCGGGTTTGCGGCGCGTTGGCCCCCTGGACCTGCCATTTCTGGCTGCTCTAACTCCACCCTCTTTTCCGTGAACCTTTGGGTTCTAGAATGCAGGGGTTGGCATCCCACTTTTGCAAGTTCAGGTGGGGCAAACACAGGACTCCACGCAGAACGGGAAGCAAATGGATAGTGTTGGAGTCCTGTGTGTCTACATTCTCTTTCTTGAAGGTGCCAAGGTGCCAAGGAATCCTGTCAAGGCATTCTCTCGGTCTTGCTGGGGTCCTGCTGCTGCTGGTCTCTGCTGCTGCTTTTGGCTGCTCTTTTGTGCTTTCGCTTTCCTGGCTACTGATGCTCTTGCTGCTGCTCTTGCTGCTGCTCTGCTGCTGCTGCTTCTGCTGGAAAAGGCAAAGGGGTGAAAACTCCACGTGCTGACATTAGTGGCAACCTGTTTTTCGGCCAAAAGGGGCCTGCATGTCAGCACTCGTGGGACTTCTTTATCATTTCTTTATAAAGATGGAGAAAAGTGAGCATGAACAGCCTTAAGTGGCTGTATCCTTGTGTGGCTTCCAAACTTGGAAGTTGCAAACTTGGGAGTTGGAAGAACAATGCTTCGAAAGAAACCCTCATGTGAGGTTGGAGCTTCCACTACTAACTACCAAAACTTTCTTTGAAGGCCACAACTTCAGGGAGGTGAGCCTTTTCATTTCGGATCACTTCGAAGCAATTGGGAAGCCCCGAAATCAAGAAATCAATCAATGACCAACAAATCCGCATACTAGATCCGCAAAACCACTCGTATGCGATCTTCTCCTGATGTCGAATTCGGGGAAGTTCCGACCTTCTATGCTGTTCAGGGCCATATTGCAGAAGGAATGTCATAAAAACCTCTTGTATGACTCGCAAATTCGCATGCTTTGAAGGTTTCCGCAAGACGAGCTTTTCCAATCAACCAAACACACAGTCATTGTTTGACCAATCGATTCGGGAAAAAATATCAAAGACTGCCTTTGTCGGCCACGCGTTGAGCACGTTTCCGAGGGACACCACGAGGAGGTGCAGGCTCATGTAAGAAACGCATGATAAGAGACCTTCCCCCTTTTCAAAAGGAGGGGCTTATACTTCCGAAGTTCCGACCCTTGAAAGAACACTGTTCGTCTGTGCTTCGAATTTCTGTGAGGGACTCTTTGGATGAACTGGTCAAAAATTCGAGAAAACGGGTACCCATAGCTCTCCCAGAACCTCTTCAATGACTCGCAAGTGGGCATACCTTCGTTGGTTTCGCGCGAAACCACCAGACCACTCATTGACATCACCTGGGCTTCGCAAGGCTGTCCCTTGCACTTCGGCGGGTCTATAGGGGCCACCTTGCTGAAGGAACATCAAAAAACGCACGCGACCTTCTCCTGATGTCGAATTCGGGGCTAATTCCCCGAAGTTCCGACCTTTACTTGTCTAAAGAACCCTTCGAAAGAATGTTGTTCGTCTGGTTCGAATTCCTGTGAGGGCTTCTTTGGATGAATCGGTCAAGAATTCGAGAAAACGGGTACCCATAGCTCTCCCAGAACCCCTTCAATGACTCGCAAATTTGCATCTTTGCTTTGACCATTTCCACGCGGGCCCCCAAGCTGAGCTTTTCCCATCAACCAAACAAACAGTCATTGTTGACCAACCAATTGGGGAAACATAATCAGAGACTGCCTGCGTCGGCCGCGCGTTCAGCACGTTTCCGAGGGACACCACGAGGAGGTGCAGGTCAGATTCTTTTCCCCCGTGTAAGGAAACACGAGATATGAGACCTTCTCGCTTTCAAAAAGACCCTTAGTTCTGACCATCGAAATAACACTGTTCGCATGAGCTTCGAATTCCTGTGGGGGTTTCTTTGGATGCATCGGTCCGAAATGCAAGAAAACGGGTACCCATAGCTCTCTCACAACCTCTTCAATGACACGCAAATTCGCATACCCTGATTGTTTCCACACGAGACCCGCAGAACCACTCATCGAGAACCCCTGGGCCTCCGGAGGCCAGTCTTCTTCACTTCCTGGTCTTTAGGGGCAATCTTGTTCAAGGAACGGCAAAAACGGCAATATGCGACCTTCTCCTGATGTCGAATTCGGGGGGGCTTGTTCCCCGAAGTTCCGACCCTCGAAAGAACGTCGTTTGTCTCAGCTTTGAATTCCTGTGAGGCCTTCTTTGGATGGATCAGTCAAAGATCCAAGAAAATGAGTACCCATAGGCCTGTCAGAACCTCTTGAATGACTTGCAAATTCGCATGCTTTGAAGGTTTCCGCAAGACGAACTTTTCCAATCAACCAAACACACGGTCATTGTTGACCAACCAATTCGGGAAACAATATCAAAGACTGCCTGCGTCGGCCGCGCGTTGAGCACGTTTCCGAGGGACACCACGAGGAGGTGCAGGTCAGATTCTTGTCCCTCATGTAAAGAAACGCACGATAAGAGACCTTCTCCCTTTCAAAAGGGGGGGCTTGTACTTGCGAAGTTCCGACCGGCGAAAGAACACTGTTCACATGAGCTCCGAATTCCTGTGAGGGTTTCTTTGGATGAATCGGTCAAAAACTCGAGAAAACGGGTACCCATAGCTCTCCCAGAACCTCTTCAATGACTCACAAGTGGGCATACCTGGGTTCATTTTGCGCGAAACCTCAAAGACCAGCTTTTCGGATCACCAAATTCGTCCGACATCCTCGCCATTCATCGTGAACTTGTTCTTTGGTACTATTTCCTGTTTTTGTTGCGTTTTTCGCTCTCTTTCGAGTCGGCCTCTCACAAAGAGGCCGTATCTAGGAGGAAGGCTACAAACACTGAGAATCAATCCAATCCACGAGGGGGCCCGCAGGGCAACCGAGTGCGGGTTTGCGGGGTTCCGGGACCCCGGGTTTGCGGGTCAGTTCGCGGGCCATTCATTGTGAACTTGTTCTTTGGTACTAATTCTTCCTGTTTTTGTTGTTGCGTTTTTCGCTCTCTTTCGAGTCGGCCTCTTCACAAAGAGGCCGACTCGAAAGAGTATCCGTATCTGGAAGGAAGGCTAGAAACACTGAGAATCAATCCAATCCAAGGGGGCCTGCAGGGCAACCGAGTGCAGGTTTTGCAGGTTTGCGGGGGAGCTTGGGGCGGGATCTTTTACGCCCGGGAAGCGGACACCGCGAGTCAGATTTTGTCCCTTCAGAAAAGTTGGCTCACATCAAGGCTTCTAAAGGCCAGTCCCTTCAGATAAGTTGGCTCACATCAAGGCTGCAGAAGGCGAGTCCGTTGAAAAGACATCAAGGCTTCTGAAGGCAAGTCCGTTCAGAAAAGTTGGCTCACATCAAGGCTTCAGTCCCTTCAGAAAAGTTGGCCCACATCAAGGCTTCTAAAGGCCACGAGCACTCGCGTTGCAAACTAACACCACATCAACTCCCGCTCCGCTCGTGGCTCGGGGTTGCAAACCCCCCCTCGGGCCTCCCTCGGGACTAAAACCGACACTTCGACAAAATAAACGGAAATTATCTTGCCGAATAAATGCTTAGTATTTGCCCGTTAGACTACCTCTATATTTCCTCCCTTCCATTCGGAGTCGAAGCAGCTACGTCGAGTATTTTCAGCACCGAAAGGCCCGTCCCGTCAGAAAAGTTGTCCCACAGCGAGGCTGCGCAACTCACCAGAACTGAGGTTTTCCCGAAGTTAGCTTCACCAAAACTTTGCTTCACCAGAACTTAGTTTCTGACGAACTTAGCTTCATCTGAACTTTGCTTTACCTGAAGTTTGCTTCACCAGCACATATTATTGCCCGACCTTAGCTTCTCCAGAACTTTGCATTGCTTCGCCCGAACTTAGCTTGATCCGAACTTTAACTGCTGCCTCTAGTCTCGCTGGGCGCCGGTCTTTACCGGCGGATGTGTACTTCGGGCAGTGCATTAAATCTAAGGACAACATGGCTTATATGGCCAGCCTACTTATCAGAAACTGCTTATATGGCCACTAAAGTTTCATAAATTGCTTATATGGCCAGCAATGTTTCAGAATACTGATTTTATGGCCAGCAATGTTTCGAAAGTTGCTTATATGGCCAGCAATGTTTCAAAAGTTGCTTATACGGCCAGGGGTACTTTTTGGGTGCAATTCTGGATATTTCTTTCCGAGGGTGCTATTTTGGTCCGGGGGTGCAATCGTGGTCAAATTTTGGTTTTTAACCACATTGGCAGCTCCACTGCTTGAAAAGGCCGACCTTGTCGGTATCCTTTCATATGCTGCAACAGCGGACGTGTCCAATGTTGTCAACGGTCTGGAGCACGATCCCGAATTGCTTGCATTAACTTCGTACCAGCGCCACAGTCACAAGCCCAGGAAATGCCTATCCTCTGGCTTCACATCCTGAACCCCTGCAACCACCAGAATCTTCAGTCCCGCCAGGAATCTACCATATCCTGTGAAACCCCAGTCCCCACCAGCTGCGCAATTTCATCCTCCCTTGGGGGAGCCTGAGCTTCCCCCGAACTCCCCATCTTCCCCTCAGCCGCCGCACCCAGCTCCGCATGATGCATCTGTGCTTCTATCGGTCGGATGTACGTTTGCAGGGCGAAAGGCGCATTCGCATGCCTAAATCTAGTTGACAATTGTATTAACTGCAATAGCCCAATAGTCACAGACAGCAGGCCGATGATAGATTCATGGAAAGGTGATGGAAAGTGGGAAAGATGAAAGAGGAGTCTGTTCTGCAACAGCGATAAAAAGGGTGGGACCAAGAAAGAGACAAGAAAAGGGAAGGGAACACAACTGATGGGAAGGCGAAATACTCTCGACCGTCTTTCAGTTTAGCCTTCCCAGAAGGCTTCTGGTGTATTTTTGTTCTTGCCTTGTGGGTCTGTATTGATGACGGCTTGGTGTTGTTTGTTTTGTTTGTCACATTTAGCATAGAGCACGTATAATTGCATACTCTGTGATTGGTGGGTTGGGGGGAAAGCCTCTGTGAGGGATGAAAATCCATTCTCCCAGGGAAGATAAAGACAAGGAGTTGGGCTTGGGCCTCAACATCTGAATTACTTCGAGAAAACCCCGGGTTTGCGGGTTTGTGTATTCTGTCTCGTTATCTATAGAAGAGGCACACATGGGGCCGATCCTTCGTCTGCGCCGTTCAGCTGGCCGTAATAATAATACTATGACCAGACCCCGGGCTATTTTTAGAGTTAAAGTTCGCTTGAAATTCCGGGGGTTTAGGGTCTCCGTGTGACCGTTCATGACTGGGTTCTCTTAGAGTAGACTTTTTTTACAGGAAACCTTTGTATAAGGTCTCCGTGATTCGGCCCGGGGTTGATTGCGCTAACGGTCTAACGTCACTAGGTGATACGACTCCTGGCCCGCCAGGTATACGACACGAAGGTCCCATCGATACTACTGAGCGCCCTGCCTCGGCCAAAAAATGCAAGCCCATGCTCGTTACTTGCATTTCCACACTCTCGCAATTGCCGGAACACTACAACGACGCGGGAAAGGTAACTGGCCGCGTGGACCAACGCGTGGTAGTTCTGTTTTTTTTTTTTTTTGCTTTTGTTTTTTGTGCGGGACAGCGCCTGGCAAAGAATTGATCGTGTGCAATCCGAGAGGGCGGGTGGCTGGGGCGGGAAGCAGCTTTCGGCGGGAATGCAAGCGGGTGAATGCCTGCTTTGTCGAGCGGCGGACCCATGCATGCCGTCCCTCGAACACGAATCTTTTTTTAGAGTGAAAGTTTTTATCGTATTATTTACGGTTTTTGTTGTGCCTTTCCTCCCCAACCTCTCTTGTTGTTCGTTGGCCTATTTTAAAAAAACTTTGATGATGCTGATAGATATTGGAACAGTAGCCCGATCGGTACTAAATGGAGCATTGTTTGTACTGAAGGAACAATCTTGCGAAAATCAAGCGGCTGCACATGGGAAAATAAGACGCGTCACCGGCTAACCACGGTTGAAACCGTTTTACTTCCCTTCTCTGGGCCCGCTAGCAGCGACGGACCTCGCTTCGCGGTGCCAGCACGAGGGGAGAACTTGGAGATACAGAGAAAGAAGAAAAGCAGAGGGTTGGATGGAGAGGACGCAGGCGTGCGTCGGGGCCCGTGAGGAAGCACCGGCCACCTTTGCAAGTAATAATAAAACCTCGGGGATAAAAGCCTGCGTGGTTTCCCCGTTCAAGAAAATGATGAGGGGAGGGAATTGTTTTTCGTTGAACGCTTTGCCCTGGACGTTTGTTTCTTGGTACAGGGCGGAAAGGAAACGCCGTGGATGGCCTGCGACGCGTTCTTATTTCCTCCAGCATTGCATGTTTGGTAAAAATCGAAACGAAACTGGTACCCCCGAAAACCCGTGTTGCGTAGTTGGTACGGGGTTTGTGAAACGGCGAGGGCTACATTTTATAAGCGTACTGGATTATTTTGCCGTAGTGGCAACTTATAAGAGTCCCGCCAGGACCACCTAGACACTTCAGCTAGCCACCAGCTGCATACGGAGCCTACGAATGTAGCCCTGCCGTAGTGGCAACTCATAAGAGTCCCGCGAGGACCACCTAGACACTTCAGCTAGCCACCAGCTGCATACGGAGCCTACGAATGTAGCCCTGCCGTAGTGGCAACTTATAAGAGTCCCGCCAGGACCACCTAGACACTTCAGCTAGCCACCAGCTGCATACGGAGCCTACGAATGTAGCCCTGCCGTAGTTTCAGTTTTCGGGGGTACCAGAAACTAACCAGCAAAGAGGCTTGTTCTCTGCACGCGTGACGTAATCGTTGAGCGGAATGCCTGGCAATAACTCCCAGATCTTCCTGCGTTTTCGTGGGGACTGCAGCACGCCTCCCATTTACCATTCTAGGACTGGCGGCTTCCTCGAGCTTTTCCTACACTCCCGGTGCTGGCGAGAGAGAAGGCCGCGCTGGGCTCAACCCTGCGCATCTCGGCGGCAACCGTTATCGAATGCCGCAACTGAACAACAGCAGGATGACTTGCCCCTAGGCTATTGGGCGCGTTATTTGGCATTGCAGACGGAAGACATTGCGCTGGTGGTTCCGAGAAAAATACTCGACGTTGCTGCTTCGACTCCGAATGGAAGGGAGGAAATATAGAGGTAAGGGGCAAATACAATACAAACACAATCTGATTTAGAGTGAAAGTTCGCTTGAAACTCCGGGGTTTTAAAGTCTCCGGGTGACCTTCGTCGTTAAGGGAAGATATTCTTTGTGCTCTGAGTGTCGTAAGAGTGGTGGTTACACGAGGTAAGAGGATCGGTGGGTACCTTGGTCGTTGGTCATTGGTGGTTTCGGCCATTGTCCACATACCTTACTTACGGTAGGCCCTCCTCAGTATGGTGCCGCAGTAGGTGACTGTCTGTCTTCTTGGTACCGTCTGACCGTCTCTTTTCGTGTATTTGTGGTGCTGCTTATGGTTTGCGCAGGTTGAATATCCGTAACTATATCGTATTGCAATACGGGTGGGGTGCTACAAATAACGTAGCAAGGAGTCGCGAATAGAAGTAAATAAAGAAAGAAATTTTCTTTTTTAATTTGTTGATGATTGTTTGATTTGTTCTTCGCTTACACCACCCTGTGTTGCTTTCTCACTCAGGACTTTTGACCTGTCGTCTTTGTGTGATTTGTCGTGTCGGGGTAGACCCGCACGACCTCACGTCCGTTCAACACGTAGTTCGGTAGTTACAGCACTTGGGATCCCTTCTGTTCTTTGTCGGGCAGCATCGTCGAGCATTTCCTTTCAAACTGGCGCATATGTAAAACATCTTTATGGGCGAGTGCAGCGAAACGGGTTCGGCGCTAATAGTTCTGACAGGGAGGTATCTGGGGTATCAGTTCGCGAAAGAAAGAGAGAGAGAGAGAGAGAGAGAGAGAGACGAGTTAGAGTGCAGGGACCATCTCTCCGGGGAGAAAGACTTAATGTAAAACACCCCTACTTCAGCCCACATTTCTTAAGTGTAAGTTCACTTAGAGATCCGGACTTCTTACAGCTGGGGACCATTTTCGAAAGGTTCCTTCAAGGTATCGTATACTAGTGTGCATATCGTATCTGCGGTAGTGGCAGTATGTGTGCTTCTTCGTACCTTTGGTGCTTCGGGCCGAAAAAACGCATATCATGACACCCCCAATCATTTTTGGGGGTGCAACAACACTTCCTAGTCGCCACAGATCGGTTGTTCCCACCGCACATGACAACTGGTAAGTGCGTGACATTCACGAGAATCACGATCGTCTTTTCGGGTTGGAACTCTGAGGTCATCGGGTTTGTCGAGGGTGTTGCCACCACAAATACCAATCCGTGTGGTACTCTTCATGTGGTTTGGGGGATGACGGACTTTGCACACAACCCGCATCAAGTATTGTTCTTTATTGGTTCCCGCGTATTCGCCGGCAAATTGCGCTGAAAGAACTTTGCTTTTTTGTCGAATCGAATAATTGCGTTCCTATCACCGCCTCCCCAAGACCTTTAATATGGGCTGACATACTCAAGGGGTTTTGAAAGGGTGACGTGTTCAGGGGGGTAGGTGCTATATTAATTGGCCCACAATAACAGGCTTAAACGAGGATTGGTGAGACAGGCACGTTTTGAGCGCCAATCACCCCTAGGTCGAAAAGGGGTCATCAATGTCTTTCGCGCGGACAAATGGAAAGGTATGAGTGCACGGGGAAATTGAACAGTAAAGAAAAGGGGCTGGAGGGAAAAAAGGAACAAACGGGGAGCGTACGAAAGAAGGGACAGCAGAGCGGAATGGGTGGCTCGGGACTAGAACCAAACGCACGTTACCTAGTTGCACATCGCTTCGCAAGAAACAGAAACCTGTAAACCCGACATGTCGCTGCTTTTAACAGCACGAACTGAATTGTGGTTTGGCGGTCGCTTGTGCGGTCAGCCTCACTCCCCAATGTGAGAGCTCCAACATTTAGGGGGTGGTACACTCGCTCTATAGCTATAGGAACTTCCGCATTTTACCAAGTAACCTGGTCATGACAAACGTGCCTTAGTGGGCGATCTGTCAATATACCTGGAGATGCTAGAGCAGCGTCCCAGATTTACTGCCAGATCGCATCAACAAGCTGTCATCAGGTGTCGTTTATGAAAGAGGACTGCTCAACGATGAACGGCAGCAGTGGCCTTGAACGGGGAGCACGCTCCCCCAACCGACTCCTGGACGCCGACCGCTGGGACGAGGCCACTCGTCTCTGGCCGAAAGCACCCGAGGGGGGCAGTGGAGGGCATAGGGTGTTTGAGTCAGTCCACCTCTATTTCCTGGAACTGCCTGCTGCTGTCTATCACAGTCTACCAGCGCCATCAGGACGAGGGACGAGACCGGCAGCAACCGCAGTGCAGAGGCCTCGAGGAGAACACACAAAAGAGCAGATAACTCCACTCCAGAACGCAAACGGGCGGGCGCCGGCCCGGTCCCGCCAATGACACCGTCACCAGCAAGAAAGGCATCGGCGCCGACAAAACGAAGACGAGGATGACGACCTCCCAACGGACAAGAAGTGCTCAGTGCCACTCGTGAAAGCAAAAGCAGGGGAAGATCGCAGGGGCAAATCGCAGAAGCATGCACATCAGCTAGGAAGGGACGCGTTCCCCCTGTCTATTGTAACAATATAACAATTGACCCCGACCGGAAAAATGAAGGATAGGGAAGCCAGAAGGATTTTTGCTGTGACATTTTTGTCATACGGCAAGGTTTTGCATTTTGCACGGTGCGTGCACTGTCTCGGTGTAGTCAAGAGGTTAAGGCGGCAGATTAATCGAACTCCGCATGTCGTATTACAGACACTTTGAGTCCTTCACTTCTCCACCCCATCCCTACTCGGTCGGAACCGTTTTGACAGGTTTCGGCGCGGGTTTGCCCAGAGCAGGTTTTGGAGCAGGTTTCGTGGCCGCCTGTGCTATGCTGTTTGTTTACCTGACTAGGCATACATGTATGCCTGCATACTTTTTAGAGGATTAAGCATATCGGAAGCACTTCAGTCGGAAGTGGAAAAAAAACGATCGATTTTTTTTAAGGCCAAAATCACGAATTCTCGTAAACGATCGTTTCCAATCCGTGAATTTAGGCTTTTTTGGAAATATCTCCAGCCAGTCTCCGTCCACTGGATCAACTAGCCAGCACAACCATGTTTTAGCGGTAGTTGCTTGCCCCAGACACCTGTGAGTGCAGCTAGCATGATGTGGTGGCAGATAAAACCCGGTTTTCCCGGAGTCAACCGCTGCACACTCCCTTCTTCAAAGCAGTTTGCTGTCCTGCAAGAAATGGAGCCAGGTCACTTCCTGCAGCAGTTTCCCACAGTTCCTTGCGGAACAGCTGGCAGGCGGTGCGATGCAGTGCCAGGGATGTAAACCACGGCTTCTCTCTATTTTAACGGAAGCTGGAAGATATATAACGGAAGGAGAAAGAATATAACGGAAGCTGGGAAAAATATATAACGGAAGCTGATTTCGTTATATATATTATCCCAGTGAGTTCACATGTTCCCTAGTTTGTAGACTGTTTTTTTTTCGTGTTGTCGGCTTTTTTTCTTCCCCAGCAGGTACCACGGAAGCATGCTACACGGAGCCGGTACTGCAGAGCCATGGGTCTGCAGGTCAAGTGGCTATCGCTGTTTCAAAAGGCGTGGCGCACCTTGGGGCTTGGTGTTTGCGCTGAAGACAAGCTCGTCAAGACGGTCAGCCGCAGGGCAGAGCGGACGGGGTTGTAGCACTCGACTCCTGTGGTTGACCGACACGTTCCTGGACCCTCGGAGCGGCCTTTTTCCGTTTTTCCCCGCTGCTTTTAGCTATTTGCGGGAGTACAGTCCGCCTCGGATACTATGGGGGTGCAGCACGGTTGATGCACCAACGGGAAAGAGTGCGAGGAATTAATCCTGCAAGCTGAGGTCAGCATGTAGCATCACACGATGTACCCGACTGGAAAGGAGGCAACAGGGGAGGGTGCTCACTAAACGCGTTTACTGCTAGTTGCCAACAGCAAGTTTTTATCATTCACAGCAATCACTGACAGTCAAGACCTAGCAAATGGGGGGGGGGGGGGGGGGGGGGCAAATGAAACCATGGAGAAACTTGGTGTGGGTTGGCCTAGCTGGGGCATGGCTTCCGGGCTTGGTTGGCTGCTTTCCCCCAAATTTCCAGCGTGATGCACCACACGTTCCCTGTCAAGCTGTGTACGTCTCTAATCTGCCCCAATTAGTCTGCAGTGAACCAGCTTCCGGATTAACCAGGTCATGGGGGGATACGAGCACGTGCTTGAAGCGCATGTGCTCAACCACGGGCACAGGCGGCCGTGCGGCTTTTCACATCCAGGACAACCCCACCTGGAGCACAGCAAATCCGTCTCAGAGAGAGGGCTGTCTGAGCAATGAGCTAAGGCTCAAGGCAACCCGCTATAGTTTGCACGGAAGAGGGGAAGCAGGCATAATCCTAATCGCTGATTCGCTGTTGCACATCCTGTTTCGTAGCGTCTGAGTACATAACATGTCATCACCAGCAACATAATACGCAAGGCGCATTGCCGAAGGGGGTCAGCTTTCCGTGGGCTTCAAGCCGCGAAACGAAATATTTTGTCGCAGTGTGTCCCGATCACACAAAGTAAGAACCAGGTGAGTGTCTAGGAGTCCGAGGCGTGTCAGTCAAGTGATTCCTTTGCAAGAGCTCTGCAAAGCTCTGCAGAACAATGTATCTATCCTAATTATGAAAAGTTGTGACTTTTTGTGCTAAGAAATAGGTGGATCACCCCATTCCTTACCCGCAAACCCGCAAACCCTGGACCCTCTATTTCTTTCACCGCGGCGCATAATGCAGGAGCGGCGGGGTAGGGCTCTTGGTGTTTACTTGGCCGCCATGCACTGGTAAAGGGGCTAATTCCCATTTTAGCACACTTTCTTCGGGGTTTTGCCCAGTAGGGTAGGCGGTTTTTTTCCTTTTTGGCCCATGTCCGTCGGCCCCACAGAAATTTACGCGCGCGCGCGCAAAAAAAAAACTTTTCAGAAAGAAAAAACTTTTGCCACAAGACTTTCTGCTACTGGATGTCACACCATATGTGCCGGCTATACTACTGGCCAGTCCACTGTTGGCACTTTTGTGCCCGTTGTTGGTATTCCTGGACGATGAGCTCAAAGGTGAGTGTGATGATGAACTTGATGTGTCCGTGGGGTTGCGGTGGCAGTCTAGTTCAACAGTCCTGAACGGTGCACGGGGTGCGTTTCGACAAAACCTTCCATAGTCGGAGGCGGAGAAAAAACACTCGGGTTTGAACTCGAGATCGCGGTTCGCTGGGTACGCTGCGAACAATAAAGCAGTGACCCAGAGGACTGTCGATTGTGCGGTGTCCGTCAATCTTGTATCTCTCTTCTGACACGCCCCATTGCGATGTCACGGTCCTACCGAACCACCGTGCGAGAGCCTACTGACGGCTGGTCGGTGGCATTTCCATCGGCGAGAATAAGCGCCAGCTACCCGCAGAGTATGGTGAACTTCAACTTCTGCTTTCCTCCACCTTGTGCAAGGATGGTTGCTCTCGCGGCTTCTGCGGCGGTCTGCTGTTGAAACCCCCAAAGGCGGACGTCGACACCGTCACTTCGGGTGTAGTGGCTGTGTCAATATTACCCGAGTACACAAAGATGCCCTGCTTGGTGTAAACGGAGTTTGTCGGTACTCTGCCGACCCTCCTGTCAGCAAGCTTTAGCCAGTGGCCACCTTCTGATACGTAGCAAACAGCGCCGGACTCACAAGATGTACCTCACCCACATCGAACGAGACCAGTGATATCTCGACATCCGCACGGAGGGCAGGTGCTTCTAGCACACGGCAATTGGTTAGACGCCGTGTGCAACGAAGGCAGTTATGCTCAGGGATGTGCGGTCTAGACTGTCAGGCGACGAGTGCCGGTTTCTTCGCAAATATGGGTCGATGCCAAACCCCCCCCCCCCCCTAGGGCAGTGTTCCAGGTAAACGGTAAACGTTTACCGTTTATAAACGTTTACGTTTACTCATTTTGGAGTAAACGTTGAGTAAACGTTGAGTAAACGTTGTGTAAGCGTTTACTGTATCAAGGGCGGCATCCACTGGAAACGCAATCTATCAAAGAAGAGGGGCAACTAAGTAACATATCCAGACGGACCTTTCGTCACAAATGGCGAACAAGCGCAAAGGAGACGCCGGGAGGGGGTGACATTCACGGAAGCACCCGGATCGAAGATGCGCAAGGTAACCTGCAAGTTCTGCGATAAGGCCTCCTCCACCGCCTCTGCTGAGCACCTGCTCGGCCAAGGCAGCAGCATTGGCGGCTGCGCCCGCACAGGGCTGAAGCCATGGTCAGGAACGAACGACCAGTAGCCTTGTTAAACCCGATGGCTTCTTCGTAGAAGAAGTCCCTGATGGCTTCGTGGGCGTCCACTGCAGTGGTCGCTCGAGTGAGGAATGGCACCATATTCAGCTGCTTCGTCTTGGCTTTCTCGTTTTTCTTGCTGCCTTCAGCTTGACGACGAAGGCGGGTGTGTGCTACCACCATGGGATCTCTATCAGCACACGATGAGTACACCCCCCCCCAACGCCCGAAGAACTCGGTGGGGTGATGCTTGACACCGCCATAAAAGAGATGGACAGCCTGATGGAACGTAGGAGGCCAAGTATGGTCTAACCGTGCTCTGTAGGCGAGTAAACGTTTACCGCGAGTAAACGTAAACGTTTACCGTTTATAAACGTTTACGTTTACTCATTTTGGAGTAAACGCGTTTACTCAACGTTTACCAGCTTCACTGCCCTAGGCATACATCCGATACGACTCGTATTCTCGCATATTCTCGTATTGGGGGGTCGCGGCCCCGATTCTCGCAAAATTCTCGCATATTCTCGCAATTCTCGCATGATTCTCGCACATTCTCGCACGTGCGAGAATATGCGAGAATGAGGTTACTCACAGTACGGGATGCTTGAACACATGAGAAACCGGCAGGAACCGACGTTTTAGGTCGTCTCCGAGGCTTCTGCGGCGCATTTCTCCGCCACTGGGCCTCCGAACTTCTCCAGCTGCTGCTTCTTCTGTGTAGTGTACTTTCCTTTCCTCCTCTGCCTTGGGCATTACACCCTTTCAAAGCTGTTTGTGAACTCGGGAACCGGATTTGCTTGTGCTTTTAGCGTTACTTGTGGAGTTCACTTTCCTTTCCTCCTCTGCCTTCGCTGCCACAGTTCGTTTCGTCTGTTCGTGGATGCAGGCTTTCAAAGCGGTAAATTTCCCTTATATCCCACCCCAAACAAATTTGTGCCCTTATATCCCACTTCAAACAAATTTTGTGCCCTTATATCCCACTTCAAACAAATTTTGTGCCCTTATATCCCAATCTTCCCCCCCCTCCCAAACCACCGTCTGATGGTGTGGGAAACCTGGCACCCCTCTGGGATATAAGGGCACTAAATTTGTTTGGTCCTGTAAAAAGTCTTTTGAGGGAACCGAACCGGCCACCTATGGTGCCGGTGGCGTGCGTGCTTTGACTCGGCCACAACATCCAAAAATTCCAGGGCAAAATTTTCGACCAAAATTTGCCCCAACATTTTGCCCACAAATTTTTGCCCAACGAAATTTTGAACAAAAATCTGGACCCAAAAAATCTCGACCAAAAATTTCGATGCCAAAAAATTGGACCAAAAATTTGGACCAAAAATCTCGACCAAAAAATTGGACCCAAATTTTCGACCAAAAATTTGGACCCAAAATTTCGACCAAAATTTTGGACCCAAAATTTCGACCCCAAAAATTGGACCCCAAAAATTTGGACCCAAAATTTCGACCAAAGATTTGGACCAAAAATCTCGACCAAAATTTTCGACCCCAAAAATTTGGACCCCAAAAAATTCGACCAAAATTTTTGACCCAGTCCAGCCCCTTCCATTCGTTTTTGGTGTTTCCTTGTCCGTAGGCATAAAGCTGGCTTCAATGCCCCACCCGAGACGTCTCAAGACGTTCTGGGTGCCTCAGAGCGACTGGTTGCACCGTTTCACAACTTCAAGCTGGCCACCGCGGCCACACTCGATCCCCGATCGGGTGCCTCAAACAAGTACCCAAGAGAACCGCATCAGAGCCAGGTGCCTGGCTGCACCGTCTGACCGTGCGGCGTGTCACGGCGTGCCACGCTGACGTTCGGGGCTAATCGCGGTGACAGAACTGTAGTAGCTGGCCAGATGCTACAGCCGAGAGTCAGGCGAGACAACTGATCTCATCAGACTCATGATCCGTTTCTTGGCCTGACATACCAGTGACCACGGTCATTCTCCACTGTCCTTGTTGAGGCTGTGTCACACTGTGTCACACAGTGTCAGTCACTCAGTGACCGGACAGTGTCGCGGCAGCCGTAAACTGCACACCCACCGTCTGCAGGATTCACCTCCAGATTCGGGGACCAGAACACAGGGAATCGCTATAGCTGTGAAGCCTGCCGTGAAGGAAGCTGTGTCCACCGTCGTGCAACCGGTGTGTGTGCAACCAGTTGCGGCGTGGGCACAACAACAGCTGATGACTATAGGAAGGAATCAGCCATTCTTGCGTGAGCTGCAGATTCCGTCTGTCGGCAACAGTGTCCGACTGTGCCGCCACCTTGGGTTGTTAGCCCACCGTCCTCCGCGGTTCTGGCCATCTGTCTTGTAATCTGGGTTCAGTTCCGAGTTTGGTTTCCTATCCGAGGCTATCGGGCACTGGTTCGGTTTCGGGTTGAGGTTCGGTTTCGGGTTCGGTTCTGCCACCATCACTCCTCACCCGAACTTCTGGGTTCGGGTTCGATTTCGGGTTTGGCTCGCCGTGCCAGGCGTGGGCGTCAACTCGCGACACGTGATGTCTCCATGTCACTGCCAATGTCAGCGTGGAGCATGGCAGTGCACTCAAACGCCACCTTTCGCTGTTGTTCCTGTCTGAGCACTCAAACTTTGAGTCAAGCTCTCCTCCTTCGTTCGCTGCGAGTACGCACGAGACTGACACGTGGTCAAAGTTTTCGCTTGTCCAGCTATGCTGCGAGTCAGCACGACTGACAACGCGGGATGAAGTCCATCAACCGAGAGCTGACTCAAGGTCAGGGTTTGAACAAGGCGCCTGGCAGGTGCACAGGCCCGTGACAGGGGCTGTGCTGCAGTGTGCACGCATGCACGTGGCAATAGCAACAGCAACAGGAGTCCAGCGTCGGGACCCGGCTGGACGAAAAGTTTTTTTTTTCGCCGTAGGTGTCCGGATGGCCGAGCTAACCACCCTTGGGTTTCAAGGTGAGTGGTCGGGGGTTCAAGCCCCTCCTCGGCAAGTTTTCCAGCATTTTCCTCGATTCAAATTTGTCAAAACAAATTCGTGCCCTTATATCCCAGTTTGGGATATAAGGGCACAAAATTTGTTTGAAGTGGGATATAAGGGCACAAATTTGTTTTGAGTGGGATATAAGGGCATTACACCCTTTCAAAGCTGTTTGTGAACTCGGGAACCGGATTTGCTTGTGCTTTTAGCGTTACTTGTGGAGTTCACTTTCCTTTCCTCCTCTGCCTTCGCTGCCACAGTTCGTTTCGTCTGTTCGTGGATGCAGGCTTTCAAAGCTGTTTGTGAACTCGGGAACCGGATATGCTTGTGCTTTTAGCGTTATTTGTGGAGTAGGTCTCCTTGACTCGCTGTCACTAGGCTCGCTAGATTCCAAGGGCTCGCGGACGTACCTGCCATCCAGAGAGCCTGCAGCTTAATAATGCACCTGCAAAGGCGGTCAACATTCAAAATGCCGGTGCCTCTTAAGTCAGAGGTAATTGAATCTTAGCCACTCCACGAAACGAGCTGTGGCAGAGGAAATTGTAGAAGAAAACACAAGAAGTCGAAACTGGAGAAGTTGCGGGCACAGTGGCGGACGGAGCACTTGTTGTAAAGCATGTTTTCGACCATTATTCAAGCACTAAAAGCAATACCATGGAGCAACCAGAGTTGTTGTCGACAACATATTGTGTTGAGGTCTCCTTGTCTTGAAAGCAAGACACAATGCCAGCTGCAAGCTGCAGTTGGCGTAGCCTTATTTCGTTCTTTTGCTATCTCCACTTGCCTTGAAAGCAAGACACAATGGCAGCTGCAAGCTGCAGTTGGCGTAGCCTTATTTCGTTCTTTTGCTATTGCCACTTGGTATTCCTGTCGGAGCCTCGAATACGGGTCAAATACATGGTTCTTGAGTGGTTTACACGTTCTCGTATTTCAGTCGTATCATTCTCGCATGCGAGAATATGCGAGAATTTCATGCGAGAATGCGAGAATCATTCTCGCATACGAGTCGGATCGGATGTAGGCCTAGGGGGGGTCAAACTGTGTCCCATTTGGACCATTTCTCAAAGTCAGCAGTTCACACGTTAAGGGGGGACCCCCGCCCCAGGGTATAGTAGTTAAGCGTCCGGAAATTGCGGTTAACGCCCTCAGAAATCCGAAAAAGCTCGTCAATGGGCTCCAAAACGCAATCTTTAAAAAACGTGCCAGTTTGGTGCCACCGTTCGTCAAGGAGACCCCCTCGTCGTGCCTTACGTGGCAGGGCCCCCCTTAAAATGCAAAATAGAGGCACTTTGAAACGCCCATAGGAGGGAACAGGAAGAAGAACGGGACCCGGTTTGCGCGGTTACTGTTGGGTGCTCCGTGCCAGTTCTCCAACATTGGCACGAAGGGAGCAGCTTTTAAATGCTGTTGCGAACGACGCCTTGGTCATTCCCGACTCTGACGCCCTTCCCAGCTCCAGCCCCTACAACGATCCCAGTTTTCTCGACGCGAAAACGCACCGTTGTTGCGTGTGGCTACCATCTGCCATGATTTCTTCGTCGGCGTTGAGCCTCCTGAAGGGATTCGTCGAAGGAAAAGAAACAAAGAGCCGGCGAACTACCCTCTTCGCAAGAAAGCCCTCCTGAGGCCCGCCAACGCCTAGCGCAGATTGGCATAATCAGGACTTGCCTGCCGCAATGGCTTCCAAGATCGCTGCATGGCTTCACGCGGCGGAAAGCCTTCACACACAGGTAGGTGTGCTGCTGTGTACGTGCGCAAAGCTGACGCCCAGACGTTTGTCGCTTCTGTGACCCAGCTAGTGTAGTCAGTAGTCCGAATAAACGGGGCATCTTACCACCACTTCGGCAACCAACGACGTCGCAGAAGGATGCCACGGGACACTGTCATCTCTGAGCAGCCGTCTGCGGCTTAGCAATCCCTATCGGATTGCATCATACACAGCCTGCACACAACTCTGATACCGCTCGGAAGCTTTTCGACGACACCTTCCCGGCTGACGAAGACCTTGATGAGGCAGGAGTTTCCAAGACTCCCTTCTGACCGATCAGTGCCCCACGAGGCACAAACCATGTCTCTGGTTGAGCCAAGCCACGGAAGCTGCTTCGTCCGGCCCCCTTCGCGTCAGCAGACGAGCTCCAGCCCCCTCATCAGGGCATCCCAGTTGAAGATCGCCGGGGAATTATGGTTACAGCCATCCAATCTCGCGGCTTTCCATTTCGCCCCCGGCAAAGAGAGCATGCCAGGAGTAACGGTGAACAGACGACTGCTTGCTATCTTGTGTGACCCTGGTGACCAAAAAGTACGTGCGCTCGGCTAAGGCCGGCGCGTGGCGAGACTGGAGGCAGCAGGTAAAGTTCGGGGCGAAGCTAAGTTCGGGCAATGCTAAGTTCTGGTGAAGCTAAGTTCGAGTGATGCTAAGTTCGGGCGTTGCTAAGTTCTGGTGCTAAGCGCTCAGGCTGCGCTGGTACTGAAAAAAGTTCGGGCACGAAGCGAAGTTCGGCCAGGGTGGTAAAGTCCGGGTGAAGTCAAGGTCGGTGCTCGTGCCCGGGGGGGGACACCCCCCCCGGACCCCCCCGACCCACCGAGTACGGGAAAGGTTTGGCGCTGGTACCCGGGGGGGACACCCCTCGGACCCACCGAGCACGGGTAAAGTTTGGCGCTCGTACCCGGGAGGCCCCGCCGCACCCTTGCGGCAGCCTTTTCCCGCCCGTCCCCCCCCCGCCGGCCCTCTCCCGGGGCGACGGGGTGACCCAAATACCGCGAGATACTGAGAAACTCCGCAAAAAGCGCAAATTTCGGGCACATTAGACCCCGGAACGCAGCAAACCTCGAAAACAATCCCCGACCGGAAAAATGTCACGGGCGGGGTTCGAACCCGGGCCGACCGGCCTGAAGGCCGGCGCCCGCTCACTCTGCCACCCCTGTGCATTTTCCCAGAAGGGGAAAAAGCTTGCTCTGAACTATTATCCAGTCCAAAAACAATACGGTTTCATAATTGTTGCAAGAAAAGCCGGGTTGGCTCGAATAGAGGCTATTCACATTGCATGTTCATAGGACCTCCAGTCTCGAATAAGCGAGGTGTGCTCCCGTGCCCCCTCCAAGAATGCGTATGTCTTCCCACGTGACAAACGGTGGCGTTTTGACAAACGGTGGCACCAAACGGGCACGTTTTTTTTTACTTGTGCTCGAGCACAGCTTTTAAGCCCTGCGGAGACCATCCAGGTCTTTATTTCATGTTTTTTCCGGGGTTTGCCCTGGGGTATGTAGTCATGGGCTCGTGTACGCGCGTTTTTCGCCTTAGAAAAAAAAATACCCCAATGGTGGTGTGGTCGGTGGGCCAGTTCCCCGTAGTTCCCCCGTAGTTCAACACGAGGGGGGGGTGTCTTTTTTTTTTTTCGTTTTTTGTTTTTTTGCTGAGTGCTTCAGGGATGCAGCCTTGGGTCCTGGAGAGCATTTCTAAGCTACCTTGCACTTTTTCGTCACAAAATAAGGACAATTTTGGGTAATTCGAGCATCTTAAGATCAGAAACCCCAGGAGACAAGCCACCTGGTCCAGGCCAGAATCGGTGAATTTCGGGGGGGAATTCCGTTGTGGTGACCACTTCCGTGCAGTCAGCCCTGGCGGAGGTGGGACGGAAGAGCTACAAAGGTGCAGCACTGGCTCCGAAGAGGAACGAATAGGATGAGAAGGAAGGACAGACTGGGAGTCACGGTTTGACAGGTGACCAGCAAAAAGGAGAGCAGGAACGGCTCTATCAGAGGCCCCGCGCCGGCCGGGTCGAAGTGATCGCGGGACCGGAGACCTTCGCGGAGAGGTAGTTCCGGGCGCTGCAGTATTGGCTGGATGGGAAGTGCTGATCGGTCGCCGTCGACTTTGAAGTGTGCACCGGACTGGATCTTCCGGGCAGTGTCGTAGCGACGACGGACCGGACACTGTTGAGCATGCGCGCGAGGGTACTCGCAAAACTTTTAAAAACCGTCAGTGATGCGCTGGTGCGAAACGGCGACGGACCGCTTCTGCCAGGCAGGAAACTGGAGAAGATAGGGTCGCTGAGAACGGTGGAAGCCTCACGGGGTACGAGATGAGGCCGATCTTCCGTGGTGGTACGGAGACGATGGAAGTGCTCGAGACACAGCTGACGACGGCACGAGTTCAGCGGCGAGGCGCGGGGGATGGATCTTTTCCCGACGTACGGAGGTGGAAGGGCGAAGCGTGCGGCGAGATGGACGTGTTCAACGACGCTACGGAACACGAAAGGTGGAGTGAGCGGGTGTGCCCGCACCAGAAAGTGAAGTGCGGCGTGTGAAAGCGTCGGGGCAAGTCGGTGGCGTGGTGCTGTGAGGCCCACCACAAGGATGACGACGGCCTAGCGGTGAAGTTCTGCCGGCAACACCGCATGACGCAATGCGCGACGTGGAAGACGATAGCATAGTGCTGCCGCAACGAACACCTGACCATGGCATGCCGACGTGCGCACTGCAGCCGGCTCGCGGACTTGCGAAGTCGAAGGCCCAAACTGTGCTGTCGGAAGGGGCTGGTGCTCCCGGAAGCAGCCGGAGAAGTTGGGACCGAAGAGCGAGAAACCTCATCGCCACCGAGAGCGAAGGTCGAGAAGACGGCGCCAACGCGAGCGAAGAAGTGGCAATCGGACTCCGGCGGAGCCGGTATCAAAAGGCGCAAAAAAAAAAAGAAAACTTTCAGTTCTTTAGAACTGAAAGTATTTTATTATCGATTAGTCAACCTCTACGACCGCTCAGGAAACGTCTTCGACGGAAGAACTCACGTACACCACGTACAGTGAAAGTTTCCTGGTTGTTGAGGCTAATCAACACACCAAAGGTATGGACAAGACGCCGCTTCTGACAACTCTGCAGGTCCCAATGGGGCAGGGCACCGCCGTAAGTCCGTTGGGCAGGCACCAGACTTCCGTAAGTCCCGATGGGGCAGGAAACCGCCGTAAGTCCGTTGGGCAGGCAACAAACTACCGTAAGTCCCAATGGGGCAGGAAACCGCCGTAAGTCCGTTGGGCAGGCAACAAACTACCGTAAGTCCCAATGGGGCAGGACACCGCCGTAAGTCCGTTGGGCAGGCACCAGACTCCGTAAGTCCCGATGGGGCAGGACACCGCCGTAAGTCCGTTGGGCAGGCAACAAACTACCGTAAGTCCCAATGGGGCAGGACACCGCCGTAAGTCCGTTGGGCAGGCAACAAACTACCGTAAGTCCCAATGGGGCAGGACACCGCCGTAAGTCCGTTGGGCAGGCACCAGACTTCCGTAAGTCCCGATGGGGCAGGAAACCGCCGTAAGTCCGTTGGGCAGGCAACAAACTACCGTAAGTCCCAATGGGGCAGGACACCGCCGTAAGTCCGTTGGGCAGGCAACAAACTACCGTAAGTCCCAATGGGGCAGGACACCGCCGTAAGTCCGTTGGGCAGGCACCAGACTTCCGTAAGTCCCGATGGGGCAGGAAACCGCCGTAAGTCCGTTGGGCAGGCAACAAACTACCGTAAGTCCCAATGGGGCAGGACACCGCCGTAAGTCCGTTGGGCAGGCAACAAACTACCGTAAGTCCCAATGGGGCAGGACACCGCCGTAAGTCCGTTGGGCAGGCACCAGACTTCCGTAAGTCCCGATGGGGCAGGAAACCGCCGTAAGTCCGTTGGGCAGGCAACAAACTACCGTAAGTCCCAATGGGGCAGGACACCGCCGTAAGTCCGTTGGGCAGGCAACAAACTACCGTAAGTCCCAATGGGGCAGGACCGCCGTAAGTCCGTTGGGCAGGCAACAAACTACCATAAGTCCCAATGGGGCAGGACCGCCGTAAGTCCGTTGGGCAGGCAACAAACTACCGTAAGTCCCAATGGGGCAGGACCGCCGTAAGTCCGTTGGGCAGGCACCAGACTTCCGTAAGTCCCGATGGGGCAGGAAACCGCCGTAAGTCCGTTGGGCAGGCAAGAAACGACCATAAGTCCCAATGGGGCAGGATACCGCCGTAAGTCCGTTGGGCAGGCACCAGGTTTCCGTAAGTCCCGATGGGGCAGGACACCGCCGTAAGTCCGTTGGGCAGGCAACAAACTACCGTAAGTCCCAATGGGGCAGGATACCGCCGTAAGTCCGTTGGGCAGGCACCAGACTTCCGTAAGTCCCGATGGGGCAGGAAACCGCCGTAAGTCCGTTGGGCAGGCAAGAAACGACCATAAGTCCCAATGGGGCAGGATACCGCCGTAAGTCCGTTGGGCAGGCACCAGACTTCTGTAAGTCCCGATGGGGCAGGAAACCGCCGTAGTCCGTTGGGCAGGCAACAAACTACCATTTGGCCTAACGGGGCAGGATACCGTCGTAAGTCCGTTGGGCAGACAACAAACTCCGTAAGTCCCGATGGGGCAGGATACCGCCGTAAGTCCGTTGGGCAGACAACAAACTCCCGTAAGTCCCAATGGGGCAGGATACCGCCGTAAGTCCGTTGGGCAGACAACAAACTCCGTAAGTCCCGATGGGGCAGGACACCGCTGTAAGTCCGTTGGGCAGGCACCAGACTACCGTAAGGCCCAATGGGGCAGGACACCGCCGTAGTCCGTTGGGCAGGCAACTAGCTTCCGTAGTCGGCAGGAGACTATGTCCTCTGGCAGGACACCGCCGTAAGTCCGTCGGCGGGCAAAGTCCCGAAAGCGCAGGACAACACCGTAAGTCCGTGGGCACGCAACAATTCTGTACGCCCCGAAGCAGCGGGAAAATGCCGTGGCAGGCGGACACCGCCGTAAGTCCGTTGGGCAGGCACCAGACTTCCGTAAGTCCCAATGGGACAGGACACCGCCGTAAATGCCGCTGGGCTGGCAATACACATGCTTCAGTAGGGAGGGACACGCCATAAGACTTGTAAGTACATGCGGGCACCGCTGTCTCAGGCCACACTTATGGAAGCTCCTATACCAGTATCGACTTATCACCGGGCTCGAATTCTTTTCTCAAAGAATAGAAGAATGGACAGCGTTTCCTTCATCATCGCGCACAAGGCTGATCTGAGGGCCGCCGCCACTGATAAAAGGCTTTGCCAGACGCAGTCGAAGCCGGAATCGACCAGCATGCCGCCGATCTATATGATGAGTTTGTGAGATCGGCCGAAGCAGACGCAGACGCCGTCAAAAGGGCCTCACTTGCCATCATCAGCCTTGAACCGTGTGCCGTGAAAGAAGAAAAGATGGACCCGCCTTCTGTGACGGAAGTGAAGGAGTACGCAGCGCTGAAGAAATGGAGCATGCCTGACCTGGAAACGATGGCCGGAATCGCAATCCCAATCGCGGACCTGATCGCGGGAGGGATGAGCTGCGAACGCGGGGATCATCCGCGCGTTTGGTCTGAGGCAAGCGCCAGAAGAACCGACTAGCACCGCCGTCGGTCCACCATTCTCAATCACCCCAACGTCATGAATTTGCTCAAACGTCCTTCACAACCATCCCGATACTATTCCTGCTCTCGACGCCACCGGCAGATTTGACTCACAAGCTGTGGTTGCGGTGCGAACCGGGGAATCAACGTGAACAGTCCCAGCCGTTTCGATCCATCGAGGAGCACCGTCCCATCAAAAACAGAAGGGAGTGTTTTACTCGTTCCGGGCGAAATCAATGGAGACCACGTGGCGCTGACAGCTCGAATCAAATCACGAGCGTTCGACGCAGCAGAACTCTTCGCCAGTGCACGCTCATCTACGCCACGAACTCGACGGCACAGAACAAAAACTTTCGAGCAAGCCGTCTTCTATATTGGGAAGATAGAGCGAAAGCAGCAAGAAAGACACGGCGCGGTTCAATTCCTTCTTCGATATGGATCACCCTGCGAACGCAATCGCGTCTCGCATCAACGTACCTGTCGTGGAGGAGCTTCTCGAGCTGATGGGAGCAGCACAACCGGGTGTGAAGAACGAATTCGTTCACAGACTCGGGTTTGGTTTCCCAGTTGTTGACGACTTGTGCGAAGAAGGGGTATTCGACGTGAAACCTGAAAACAGGAGCGCTCGAAAGTCGTTCATGTCCACGAAAAGAGAGCTGCAGAACAAACAGCAGCCCCCCCTGGAGTCCCTCCGACGACAAAGCATACGTGACGGGAATCTCCTCGAGATCTCTGCCCAGTTGAAAGCAGAAGTCAAAAAGGGATGGCTAGAGGGTCCCTTCTCGGTCGAGACACTCCCAATGGAACACTTCATTCCGATCAGGAGGTTCAATCGTGGGAGAAGCACCGCGGATGCGAAAACGGACGAGCGACGAATAAGGTCACCCGCGTCCACTCCCCAATAACACTTCTTGGCGTTGACAACGTGGTGGCGACAGCTGTTGCTTTGTTTCAAAATGGAGTCGTACTGCAGGCACAAGCCGTCCTCGATCAGTCGGACGCTTACAAATCGTTGATCGCCGATGAAGCACAACGAAAGTATGCAGTAATCGTCGCACTCAATGCTGCAACGCACGAGCTCGAGCTGTACCTCAGTAACGTGCTCTGCTTCGGGACGGAGTCGGCGGTTCTAGATTACAACTGCCTATCTCGGTTTGTATTCCTGCATCCGGGTATTTTGATGACTTTCATCTACTCGGAAGAGCCGACGACATCGAGCAGATGGCGTTCGACTTTCAAGAGTTCTTCTCGGCCATCATCGGTTTAATCTTCAGTGACAAGAAGAAGAGGATCGGGCAACTCATATCCTATTTGGGCGTGAGCATTGATGTCTTGTCTGCCTCCCTAGCTATCACGACCGAAAGGTCGGCCAGACTTAAGGCGACCATCGAGGAGATCCTGCGGAAGGACAGCCTGACACCACAAGCAGCGGCAAAGCTTGTTGGTCAACTCAGCTTTGTTCAACAGAGCATGACCGGGTCGGTAGGACGTGCCTACATACACCCGATACAATCAAGGCAGTACTCGACCGTAAACGTGGTAAAGCTGGGAGAACGACTATTTTCAGCTCAGGAGTGGTGGCAAGGAGCCATACTTCGATCCCAATTTCATCGGCGCATCGACTACAAAGCCATATTGTCACCGCGTACGCCTATGATCATCTACACCGACGCCACGCTGGGCACCCTCGGATTCTGCGTTTCGTACAAAGAGCATCGCTTTTACGGAAACACGCTCTCTGCGGTAGACAGAACGAACCACCATTAGTATATCGTCGATCCCGCCGACCGTGACAACATCCAACTGTACGAAACAGAAGCCGTCGTCTCGATTCAATGTTACTTGAACGACTTCCACGAGACCCTTTTTCCGGCTGCTATCCTCGAAGACAACTTTAACGTCTGTTCTCTTGCGACCCTCGTAAAGGGATACTCGCGGAACCAGTTATTCAACACCTTGCTTCGTAACTTCTGGCTCGAGGCAGTGTCCTCAGAATCGATGGAGGTGTGGCTAGAGAGGGTCGAAGCAGCGCATAATATTGCCGACCTTCCCTCCCGGCAAATGGGCCGCATCCGGTACCTCGAAGAATTAGGGTACCAGTACGTGCCGAACTTCAAAAGTGTCCTCTTTACCCGAAGAATGCGGGATGTGCAAGCTGAGTCTCCCATCGTCCCGTGTTCCGATCTCACAACTCACTGTATCCGACACCGGCCAAATGCAAGTCGGGTCAATCTACGCACCAACGCCTCTGCACCTGACCAACGTAGCCACGTCCACCTTTCCACCTCCTCTCACAGTCAGCCGTAGTTAGAGCTTGAAAACTCGGTCAGCTTGACACGATGCTTCTTCAATTAAAACGCTGAACAAAGGATGCGATCCTTGCGCTGGAATCAGGTGTTTATAGCTTGCGCTTGTGACCCTTCTTCCAACGAACAATACATTCAACGTTGTTGGTCCCTATCTCCCTTACACCAGCAAATTGCCCTCGAGAACAACCTGCGACGCATCTCTCCTTCTGCGATGGGAACAAGTGACAGAGATCTGCGTTGGGAATGGAAACATCTCTGTCGGCTACCTGGATTTCTCATTTTCGGAGCGTACCAGATGCATATTTAACACGAAAGGCTCTGGGTATCGCCCGATCTTTCCCATCGCAGACGAGCAGTCCCAAGCCGAAGACTCTCGAACGGACGAACCGCTTACAATGTGCAGCTCAGTGATTCGAGCCTGAGGAGCTCAATCACGCCCCCAAGTATGTAGAGTTGACCACGATAATAAAGAAAACTTTCAGTTCTTTAGAACTGAAAGTATTTTATTATCGATTAGTCAACCTCTACGACCGCTCAGGAAACGTCTTCGACGGAAGAACTCACGTACACCACGTACAGTGAAAGTTTCCCCCTCCCACCCACCCAACTGACAAACTGTCTGGACGCAAGTATCCGACTGGATCGGAGGTCATCGCCATGTTGAAAGCGGAGATGGAACGCGATGCAACCGAGGAGTCGGTGATAACTGACTTCACTGTGAGTCGAAAGCGCAAGTTGGAATACCTCGAGGGGCTGCCACCTCTGGCCGCTCGCGCGACAATCGATCAAGCCGTTCAATCGCTCACGGCATCCTCGGTCAAAGCGAGACGTGGCACCAATACTTCGTCGCAGTAAGGGCTTGGACGCACTACGCGGACCTTAAACGATGTCCCCACTTCCCCATTGACCCCGAAGAAATTCGTGGGTTCATAGCAATCCACACCAATGCGGACACCGCAGAGCGCACAATATCAGCGCTCGAGAAAGTCCAACGGTTCTTGGGGATCAATTCTCCGCTCAGAGTTCCCTTGGTGAGAGAAGTAATTCGAGGGATAAGAGGGAGGCAGACCGGAAAACGAAAAATGGATGCTATCACGTCGCGGCTTCTCGACAAAATTGTGGACATCCCCTGTTGCCGGCTCCAACCGTTCGTTAAACGAGTTTCGTCAGTTGGCAGTTCTATCGTACGTCTACTTGCTTCGCACCGGTGACGAAGCAACCAACAAGGTGACACCTTATCTAGGGGTTGCATTTGCAACATGCCGGAGAAGAAGAAAGGATGGCGGGGGCTATGCCCCATTCATCACCTGTGGCCTCACATCCGAGATAGTGTTTCCAACAGCCTGTACAAGGGTGCTTCCGCAGGGGTGCCGCGCAGGTCACATAAATGACAGCAACCCAAAGCTGTGCATCCTCCTGAAGGCCGGAAGATGGACCTTTAAAGAGTACATTGAATGGTCAAGAGTCCGCAAAAGAGGCATGGAAACCATAGCCCAAGAAGACCAAGACACGGAAAGCGAATGAGTCAAGTGCAGGGAATGGAAACATCTCTGTCGGCTACCTGGATTTCTCATTTTCGGAGCGTACCAGATGCATATTTAACACGAAAGGCTCTGGGTATCGCCCGATCTTTCCCATCGCAGACGAGCAGTCCCAAGCCGAAGACTCTCGAACGGACGAACCGCTTACAATGTGCAGCTCAGTGATTCGAGCCTGAGGAGCTCAATCACGCCCCCAAGTATGTAGAGTTGACCACGATAATAAAAGGACGCATCAAAGCGCAAACGAAGAAGTCGAGCGGGCAGACGACCCCACAGAAGGCAACGCGGTCATCGCCCTAGCGCCTTGAAGAAGCAGAAATCGACGCGCAAGCGATGAACCTGGACGAGCAAACGAAGAAGAAGCGAGGCACCAAACGCGCGCCTGAGCGCGACGATCAAGACGAGCTAAAGAGGCGAAAGCATGACACATCACGTACGAAGAGATAACCGCGACACCTGCGATGCAAATTATCGCCCCAGATTGTTTGCATTCTAACCCAAACTATCAGAGGCGGTCGCGGTCGAAGACGGCAACCCGAGCGAGGAGTAAGGTTGGTAATCAGAATGACAGTCAGAATGGCCATGCTGAAGACAAGGTTGCGTTGCAGGAGGAGAAACTGGTGCTTGGCCGAGGATAAGATGGCTATGGCGGCAGGGACAGAACAGAGACAGCGAGTCCTTCTTGTGTGGGGTAGTCACGCCTTCGCAGTCCCAGGACCTCCACCCACTTGCTTTCCGGAGTGGGACGAGTTGGAATGCAGGTACCGTGTCCAAAGTCTCCCTCTCGCCAGCGAAAGAAGCAAACAAGCCAAGAGCCTCTCCTTGCGCGTCATTCCGACACTCCAATCCCTCTTGGGTTTGGGCAAGAAGGTGATCCGCAATCACGTTCAGAGGCCCAGGTGGCGTTTGCTTCAGCTCCTCTACTCTGGGAGAAACCGGAAGCTCTCCGGACTGCATCCTTCTGTTCCAGAGATCGTAGAGCAGTTTGCCCACAACAACATTAGCCTTGAATCACATGCTTCGGGTGAGGGCATGCAGTTTATCAAGAAGTAACTTCTTATCAGCTTCCCTTCCATGCAGACACAAGTTGGACTCAGCTTGCTGAGCAAACACATCCTTTCGTCTATGACTGTCCACATCAAATCACCATGGGACTGTTGAAGGGCCGGTAGCGAGCTTTGCTTAGGTTCTTGCAAACGTGAGCCAACCGACTTTTGCGAGTCCTACGATAGCGTTCGAGTCTACTTTTCAACAAATCCTTCATGCGCATTCCACGGCGGCACGAAAGCACCACCCCCGACACCCCCTGTCCACCGACACCCCGAAGGCTCCATTTTTCAAAAGGCTTGGGCCTTTTGTGGAAGGCCCAAGCAAGAGGAACCGTTTTGGTCACTCCAAAGCTCCGGGTTTTGCGCCGGTGCGTGGCGTTTGAAAAAATTCCCCTACAAAAAAAAAAGGACACCCCAAGGTCAGTTCCCCGTAGTTCCCCCGTAGTTCCCCTTGGCACTAAATGGGACACTTTTTTGCCTTAGTTTGACCCCCCCTACCCCCCCAGGGGTGGCCCTAAGCGGCCAGATTGCGGAGTCGTTGGCAGAATCTGACCTGACCCCCCCCCCCTATATACAGGCTATTTTCACTGTGGAGGGGGGACGCTACCTGTCACTCTCTAAGGTGGTCACCACGGTGGGTGGTCAGAAAAAAAAAATTTTTTTTTTGGCCCAAATACCCCAAAAACCACACTTTGAAAATTTTTTTGGGCCCACTTTTGCCAGGGAATTTTGACCATTTCACCTTAGAGAATTCGACCACCCAGCCTCCAAGGCAACTGCACTGTAGAAGGGGGGGGTCCCTTGCAAAGTCGTTGGGGGCTCTCAGGGTAGTGTCAGCACTGACCCCCCCCCCCTTTGCACTTCTTCAGCTCAAAAAAATTCTATGTCAAACCTGGGTATTTCTGGGCCCAGGAACACCCCAAAAACAACTTCTGAGTGTTATTTCCTACCAGATAGGCCCCGTGCCATGCGCAGGAGCTCACAAACCTGGGGGTATGGTGCCCCCACGTGCATTTCTGATGAAATCCTTTTTGTAGTATTGGTGGGTTTGTTTCTAGCATTTATTGTGGTTTAGAGGTTCGGTTTTAGGGTCTCCGGTTGACCATTGAGGCTGTGAGGCGGGCACGAGGGGCGGGTACGAGGGATGAAGGTTCCTTTCGCTTTTTTTGCTCTGTGGAATTGTGAATTCTTTGGTACTGAGCTTCGACAAACTTCAAGAACAAAGGGTGTTCTACAGTAGAAAATGGGATGTTACACCCACAGAAAAAGTAAGCAAGCTGTTGTTTTTCATGTTTGGTTTCGTTCACTTCGTTCTCCCAGTCATATCCTCTGGTGTGAGCCCTACTGAGGCAACGCGCTTGCGCTTTTGCTCACAATGCATACGTTCACCTGTCCCGAAGGAAACGTATGTGACCCTGCACTTGGACGGATGACAAACAGAGAGAAGAAGGACCATGTTCTCTTAGCAATGCGTGCTTGCCACAGAGTTCACAGAGCGTCTTGTCCGCTTGCCCGAAACACGCGTCTGCAGATGAGGAAGCCGCAGGCCACGATGCAGAAAAGAACGTGTTCGCGTGCCTTCAATAGAGCCGTTGTGACAGCATTGACACCCAGTGCAAGAAGTGATAACGTTCTTGCGTTAGTGTCATGCTCGTAAGGACATGGACTTTGCCGCGAGCTTCGTATGCAGAACTGCATTAAAAAAAGCGTTTTAAGTTGTTGAGTGGCTTGCAAACTGCAAACAAAGCCGAGGTGGTACTCCTCTGTTCCTGCCTTCCTCGTCTACTCACGTGAGAAGCTTCTTCATAGATGCCCGGGTATACTGGGTATCGCCGGTATACACGGATACCCGTGATACCGGGTATACACCGGGCATAACGGCGGGTATTTTCAGATACCCGATAACAAATACGGGTATAATACCGGGTACACCGGTATTATACCCGGCATATCGGGTATCATACCAGGTTTTTAGGGGCATTTTGTGGCCGCCGGCGTGCTATTCCGAAGGTATCTGCACCACTGCAGGACCTTGACTGAGAACGTGAAACATCCACTGCTGCAGGCATGACAGGGTGGGCTTCCTTTCAGACGATGTGAGCTGTCAGGCTCAGTGACCCGTAGAGGTTGGATGTGGTTGCATGGTAGGGTGACTCACAAAAAATGAGAACCTCCACACCAATTGGATTCTGAATCGAAGATCGAGTGGAATTCACCAGGATTTTGGTCACTACATCGTGCAGTGACTGCCACAGATACGTCTTACAGGTGAGCTGCCGCCAAATACCCAAAATACTCGAGGCAATACCGGAGTTCTTGCAGCAATTTGGGCCATTTTCCAGAAGACCGCTCTTATTGATGGTCTTGGTGCAGTTCTGGGGCTTATGAACCGCAGAAAAAAACAATCAACCGGGACGGGGTCCACAACAGCGGCATTCGCGGCCCCAAATACCACTACAACTTTTTTCGAGACTGGAGGTCCTATGAACATGCAATGTGAATAGCCTCTATTCGAGCCAACCCGGCTTTTCTTGCAACAATTATGAAACCGTATTGTTTTTGGACTGGATAATATTGCGGATATAACTTTTCTCCCGCCTGCCAGTAGGCAGGGGCGTGGCAGAGTGAGCGGGTGACGGCCTTCAGGCCAGTAGGCCTGGGTTCGAATCCCGCCCTTGACATTTTTCCGGTCGAAGATTGTTTTTGAGGTTTGTTGCGTTTCGGGGTCAAATGTGCCCGAAATTTGCGTTTTTGCCGGAGTTTCTCAGTATCTCGCGGTATTTGAGCTTGCCATCACAGGCCAAACTTGCTACGAGAACCGAACTTTGCTTCACCAGAACTCAGCTTCGCGCGATTTTTGCTTCGTCCGAACTCAGCTGCCCCCGTACCAGAATTTAGCATCGCCCGAACTTTGCAGCGCCCGAACTTTGCTTCGCCAGAACTTAGCTTCGCCCGAGCGTTGCTTCGCCCGAACTCAGCTGCGCCCGAACTTTGCTTCACCAGAACTTAGCTCCGCCCGAACTTAGCATCACTCGAACTTATTATCGTCTGAACTTTGCTTCACCAGAACTTAGCTCCGCCCGAACTTTTGCTTCGCCGGGGGGCGCCCACCCGGGTACCAGCGCCAAACTTTTCCCGCA
>JAPJBO010001421.1:0-45401 GCA_030068145.1 Diplonema papillatum | reverse complement strand
GGGCCGCCTTCGACTCGATTCCGCACGGAAGGCTGATACAGACGGTAGAGAGGCTGCTTGGCCCCGAATGGGCGAAGACAGTAGCAAGGGTAATCGAGGGCCAGGAGGTGACGATTGTTCACTACGACGGGTTTACCCCGCCGGTCGGCTTGGGGCGAGGCGTACTCCAAGGCTCACCCCTCAGCGTACTCCTCTTCGTACTGTACACCTGCGAGCCCCCCCCGAGGGAAGAGACCCGGGCGTACGTCGATGATCTGGTGGCCCGAACAACAAGGTCACGCCTCCCAGCTACTTTTGGGGCGCTCCAATCGTGGTCGGCGTCGAAAGGGTTGGAGCTGGCTGAAGACAAGATCCTTGTATTGGCGAAGACTCCCTTCGTGTGGAGCACTGAACCCCACCGCGAGACCGTGAACCGCGCAAAACTGCTGGGGGCCTGCCTGCACGCGGACAGACGAACGAGAGGGTGCGAGAATGACGCGAAGAACTTGGAAAGGCTGGCACGCCTGGTAGACTTCACCAACTCCCACGTCTACCGCTCGACAAGACGTAAGTGTGCCTTCTTCCGCAGCCACGTACTGCCCACCCTGTCCATGCACTGCCTATCCTCCTGCTTCGACCCAAGAGCACCCAAGCTGGTAGCTTCTCACGCAAGTCTCTTCCCGAAGCATCGCCACAGTAGAGGGATTAAGGAATTTGCATGGTGCAAGGACGGCTTCGCGTGCCCGAACGTGGAACATTACGCGGCACTTCAACGAACGCGGGCGTACCTGGCTCACCGACCCAACGAAGAAAGGGACGCCCTCCCTGTAGCAGGCTTCCGTCGAAGGCCCCCCCGACAAACAGCCGTGGGAGAGGACATACTCTCGCAGATCGACGTGATGCTGGGCCGGGAATTCTTGTTGACGCATGATGTTGTGGTGGCGAGCGATGGGGGTTTTCTCGAGGACGAATCGCGCGGGTCCGCCGGAGTCAATTTCGGAACGATGTCCTTCGGCTGCCTGCTAAGCGGAACCGTGACCTCGAGCACAGAGACCGAACTGGCGGCAATGATGCTGTTGGCAACCGTGCTGAGACGGTGGGATGTCGCCCCCGAGAGGGTTTCGTGGTACAGCGACAGCGAAGCGGCCATCCTGCGAATCCGCCGAAAGGAGCCCGGTGACCCCGTGGCAGGCGTGGTCGGCGAGTATGAGCAGTGCCTCCGATGGGGTAAGGGACACGCCGACAACACCGACATCAACGGCGCAGATGAGGCGGCGACGCGGGCCCTCCAGGAGAGACTTCCGGTTCTGGACGTTGAGCTCCTGTATCGGAAGAACGGGGTAAGAGCTGTTTGCTGTTACGCCGCAGAGGACTTCCCGCAGCTGGAGAGCCCCATTCGGTACGTGAAGCGCGTGTGGCAGTACAGCCGGACAAAGACGGCGACGAGGAGCATACGGGAACTTGCGTCGGCGGAGACAACGAAGGGGAGTACGCTCCGCTCCCTCGAAGCACTGCCCGGCGCCGTGGACCTCTTGCAAGCGATTATCCGGCGAGCGGTGATGCCGCGAGCCACCCGGATCGCCTGCAAGCGGTGCGCGGCGCTGGCCAACGCGCAACACGTCCTGCTCGCAGATGATGCGACGCACAACGAAGTGTCCGACATCCGTCACGCATACCCCACCGACCCGCCACAACTGAAGGGACTGCTCGCGGACTTTGCAAAGAAACGAAGAGACACGATCCGGCACGTGGCGAAACGCGTGAAGGTCCTGTGCGACGACCCGTTAGCGGCACGGTGGTCCTCGCTAGTTTTGAGATATCTCGAGTAAATCAGCACTGCGTCTTGTGTGGGGGGCAACGGAAGAGGAAGAAGTGGAAAGAGAAGTGATCGGAGCGGTAGGGAAAAGGGAGAGTGAATGACTAACAATATCAACGGAAGGAGAAAAAAGAAAAGAAAAAAACGCTAACCCAAACAACTTCCGCCGGTAGAGAAACCTCGCCTAAAGAAATCAACTGCCTTCGGGTAGGCTAGTCTGACACTAGTTGTCGTCGGGAAAAAAAAAAAAAAAGCGACCCCAAGAAAGCCGGTAGAGAATGTCCTGTGTAGGGTGACCCAGGATGGCTCGCTAGAAATCTTAATTTGAGATTTTCAAATTTCCCAAACCTAGACTTGGAATTTGTCGCTTACCCCATCGATGCCCACTCACACAGACTTCTTTGGAGTGCCTACGACCAGCTCGATGTCGATACATTGGCAACGGCGCGCCTCTTTCACCATGCTGTCAACGGCGCACCTTCTTCTTCAGCAAGGGGACACTGCAGAACCTGTGGATATTTTTTGTCAAGCGTCCGGTCGAATGGGAGCTGCCTGAGGTGTGCAACCGAGGCGAATGACATCCTGATATCATCGCTGATACGTCGAACACCGCAGTTCAACCATACACACAGGACATCGCAAACGTACACGTAAACAAATGCTCAACACGCTGCCGAAACAACAGGGTCAGTGAAGCTGAACTCTTGACGTAAGCGCCCAGCATCGCCGCAGTGTTGTCCCGTGGCAGCTGTTTGCTACAGTTTCGTTCTCGATACACATCTTCAGAGACCTTTTCGCCCGTCACTTGTCCGAGCCGGACTGAACTCTTATGACACGAGGACACTGGCTGAAGCTGTATGAAAATGAGAGGACCGCGGCTTATTATGTAGTACTTGCAGGGGCGAAGCTAATCCGTCGAAGATGTTTCTCAGCGACCTGCACAGCTCTGTTAGGGCAACTGCTTTCGCGCTGTGGCCCAACAGATCTTTATTCTATTGCAGCAAACTCCGCGTGTTGCTTTCCGGCGCAAGAGGAGGAACGAGTTGGACCTCATACAGTTAAACATCTTTGGTCTTTTGTAGTACACTAGAAACAAAGACGTTACAAGTAGTCGCTTGGATGCTCGACTTTCTTGCTGCCCTCCGACGTCGCCCTAGGAGTCTCGCTCCCTGCCGACGGTGGTCTAGCCCTTCAAGCATACCAGCTTTGTTTCCTCGCGCTCCTAACGCTCACGTTGCAATGTCCGTTTCGATTGCTGAATGGTGCCCTCACCTTGCAGATTAATGCACAGCTGCTGAAGTTTTGTGTGAAGGTTAGAAACAGCTCTAGTAGGAAACCGAATATTCGGGGCCTCAAGCGGGGCAGTACGAAACGCTGTCTGGAGGTGGGGGGGTTGCAGAGGGTGCGCCCTCGTAAGGGTAAGAGGCAATGGACGAAGATGAAGAGGCTCGCATACGACAGGTTTTCGATGACCACGCCAGTGAGGCTATTGGTAAGGGAGGGATGACGTACGTGTCCGAAGAGTTGGTGCTCAAGGCGCTGAGGGAACTTGGACTGACACCGAAGGAAGGCGCGATCCGGAAGCTGATGGAAGACGGGGCAGAGGACGTAGTGGACTACGTCAAGTTCCGCAAGCTGTACTTTTTGGCAAAGGAGCAGTACGAGGTCTTGCCTGAAGACGTCAGCCTGGCGCTGAATGTTTTTAGCAACGGTGGTATCCTCGACATGGCTGGGTTCGAATCTGTGATGGCCGAAATTGACGGAGGCTTGTCTAAAGCGGAGATCGATGAGTTGCTGTTTGAAGGGCGGAACGAGCTTTTCGGCGCGGGCGCGAAGAAAGGAGCCGCCATCTCTGTCGACCAATTCGCCTCCTTCCTTCTGAAGCGACACGCTGAGGCCAAAAGTCTGATGTCGGTAGACGGAGAAAGAGGGCAGTCGGAGAGGCTAGCGATGCCCGATGAAGAAGAGGTGCGATACGCCAAAGCGCAGGTCGCTTCTCTGCGGAATCTCAGGCACGATGAACAGCTCGAAAGAGAGCAAGGATTTCCTTCGAGATCGGAAGAAACGCAGTCCCTCACCAGTTCTTGGTTGAAGGACTCGCACGTAAGACTCCTGTCGTACAAGGGCCCCGGAGACGGAGCAGACCGCCTACTCGAGCTATCCGACGCAATGGTAGAACTGGAAGATGCTCACCGTGTATCTCTGGGGTTTTACACCGTTCAGTTCGTGCGTTCAGATGCTCTTGCGGGGTCAAGTACTGCCCTAGTGATGGCGCTTTCCATCGAAGACTTCACGGTCGGTGACGTTCGGAGGTTGGTTGCAGAGCAAATGTCGCTAGAGGTCAGCAACACCGTGTTCACCGTCAGCAAACCGGAGACCGACAATCCTCTCATTCTGGCTGGCGATCTATCAGAACCATGCGGCGGGTCGTTCTTGACCCACCTATTCAAGCTCTTGTCAGTACAGGGCCAACCGGGCCCCGCGACGAAACCAACACACGCCGTGACTGTGTATCGCCAGCCCGACATTGTTAACATACGGCACAGCAACATGGGCGTTCCCATTACGAATGATTTGTTGCTTCCGGCATTTGATGCTGGCGACGTCACAACGTTAACCAAAACGATCGGTTGCGAAGGCGAAGGTGCCCCTGCCACACTGCGACCGAGTGACGAGCCCCTCAACTACAGCAACAACGGCAACGTGCTCCTCTTCGCGGACCGCTACGATGGCCCAGGGGACTCCCGGTTAGCATCTATTCCGACCACCATCACTGCTGAAATTGCGAAGCTGACACTACATCAGTCACCGAAGCGACGCATTATTGTTGTCAAAATCAACGCCCCAGGCACTGCGGGCAAGACATTCAACTTCAGGTTCGCGTCTATTTTGTCGTGTGGATATATCGATAATAATACAAACAAAGAGCTATCAAGAGCAAGAGCACGATTAAAGGCCGAAGGTAGTCTTCCGCGCTAGAGCGAGAACGAGAAACAATACAGGTTTAGTTCTGCCTATCGCCCTTTAAAGACATAAATCCATTCACGCAGGTGCGGCCTCATCATCAATACGGCGCCTTTGGAGCTGCCGAATAAAGGAAGGCCTCTCGCTCTCTATCAGTCTAGGTCGTTGTCTGAGCGATACTGGACTGGCTTTTCGTGCAGGAGTACCCCAGTCATGGTATGTTGTCCTGTTCTCGAGTGATCGGCCCTGCCTATTTCCGGTGTTATTATCGTGACAAAAAGCGGGGTTTGCGGTGTTCCGGGTTGTGGGGTTTGCGGCTTGCGGGATTTGTGGAACACATACTCACGTTTCCTACGACCCGCCTACCGGCATTTGTGCCGTAGGCCGGCGCATAATTACATTTACTTCAACTGAAAATGGCTGGTGGCGCAAAATAAATCTCGAGGTCGGAAAGAATAAATTCGTTCATTGGACAAATTGTCCGGTCCCACCTGGTCCACAATATCGGGAGTACCGGGGAAATTCGGGGAGTTTCGGGGTATTTCCTTTGTGGCGACCACTTTCCCTGCAGCCGGCTTTGGCGAAGGCGGGGAGGGGGCTACGCTGTTATGGCCCTACCTTGCCCAGAGCCCGTGTTTCCCCGAAGACGAAGATAGAAGCTGAGAAGGAAGGACAGACTGGGAGGTACAGGTTGACACGGTTTGACACAGGTAGTGACAGGATCCGCCGGCAAGGAGAGCAGGAACCGTTCCACCAGAGGTCGTGCGGGTACAGAGACGATGCTCGTGCTCGAGTCGCAGCTGGGGACGAACAGGCACGCCTTCAATGGTGAGGTCTGGGATGGACGTATTTTCCACGTATGGGGAGGAAAGGATCGGACGTGCTGGTGGGACGCCTTCGAAGACGGCACCTCCGGCAAGAAGGGGCAGAAGAGGGTATATTTAGTGGGCAGCGGAGATCCAGTGCATCGAGGTAGGCGTGCCCAAGCACACCACCAAGGACGAGAGAGTATGCACGGGACATCACAAAGTGAAATGCGAAGAGAGCAAGCGTCGGCAAGCGTCGTAGCGCGCTGCTGCCGAGGCACACCACGCGGCAGGGGACGGCCCCGCCGTGAAGTATTGTTAGAAGCACAAGATGGCGGGACTGCAAGACGGTCGCGGAATGCTGCAGGTGAACTCACACCACGGGTGCCGCACGATATGCCGATGTGCGGAGTCGGCGGCCAGGACAGTGCTGCAAGCGGGGGCATCACTACCGCCAGGTGCTACAACAACAACCCGAGCACGACCGGCAGAAAAGACGGAAGCGCGGGCCTTGGCCCCCGGGGACGCCCGAAGCGACACCGAAGTCGAGACGCAAGCTGCGACCATCGACCCAAAGCGCCAAGAGAACGCCGCAGAAGGCGACGACACCAGGACGGCCGCTGGCAACGAAGCGGCGGTGTAAGGACTCGCCATCATCGAAGACAGAGACGTGCACTCTGCGGCGGGCAGAGGTGCAAGATAAGGTACCAGTGACGAAGAGAGGTGGCACGAAGAGGTAGTCACGAAAGAGAGCAGATGCAGATTATCACCACAGGCTCTTTGCATGCTAACCCTACCCACCAGGACCAGGGGCAGTTACGGTCGAAGACGGCAATTCGAGCGAGGAGTAAGGTTGATAACCAAAATGAGAGGCACGATGGCCATCCGAAAGCAGGGTTGCAGGATGATGCTTGGCCAGGATACGGTTGCTATGGCGACTGGGACAGAGAGATAACGCAAGATAGAGAGTCCCCCTTGTGGGGTAGTCACGCCTTCGCAGCAGTCCCAGGGCCTCTACCCGGTCGTCGACTGACCTTTCCCATAAGTGAACGTGGACTCCGAAGTGTGACACTCCTTCCAACCGGGTGTACGAATTCAGAATTCCGGGATGGGTTGACACTCTGTTTCCGATGCGGCTTCCAATCATCGAAGGCTAACCTTGCGTGCAAGAGCGGTGCTCGTCGTTCGGGAAGGGGGAACCAGATGGGGGAAGACGACTGGGTCTGGTCAGAAGTGGGAAGGTCATCGGGAAATAGAGACAGCGGGCGTGAATACTTCCTGCCCAAACCAAAGCCCAAGAGGGAATTGGAGAGTTTGACATAAGAATGGCAAACTCGTGGTACCGAAGGTTGCAAACAGAAGAGTCAGATGATGGTTGAACCTGCACAAGACGCGCCATGTTCAGGCTCCTCCCTGTATCGAAGGACTCAAGGCAGGTCCGAAAGAAACGCCCTGCGAGCTGTCGAGGTGGCCAAGAAAGAGGATCGGAGGAAGAGGAACACGGACGGCTCAAGAGAACCGCGTCCGAAGCACGCTAGCACACCTACCTGCACACCTGTACACACCTCACCCACTTGCCCGCCCAACCACCCACCCGTCTACCAACTACCCACCTGTTCATCCATCCACCGACCTGCCCACCCCATCCACCCACCTGTCCACTCAACAACCAACACCTGTGCACCTGCCCACCCACCGGCAGCCCACTTTTTCCCACAAAATCGGGCTGAGTATCGGGGAGTTTCGGGGAAGTGTCGGGGAGTTTCGGGGAACTTACCAGGAGCCCGGACCAGGTGGGTGCGGTCGGTGCAAACACAATGAATCCTGTCAAGTACGTGCGCTCGGCTAAAGGCCGGCGGGGCGAGACTGGAGCTGTTAAAGTTCGGGAAACAATAAAGTTCGGGCGCAGCTAAGTTCGGGCGATGCTAAGTTTGGGTGGTGCAAAGTTCTGGTGAACCAAAGTTCGGGCGCAGCTGAGTTCGGGCGAAGCTAAGTTCTGGTGAAGCAAAGTTCGGGTTCTGGTGATGCTGAGTTCGGCGTGTGGTAGCAAGTTTAGCCTGTGTTGGCAAGTTCGGCGCCAGTACCCGGGGGGGAGACCCCCCCGGACCCCCCCCACCGAGCCCTCCCGAAAGTGTTCCACCACACAACCCCAAGAGCTTCACCACCACCGCACCCTTCGCAACCAATCCGCCGGACCCACATGCGCGCGGCATAAACAACATTCGGAATAGCTGTTTCTTCGCCGCAAGCGTTCAGTTTCTGGCCCGCAAGCCGAGCTTCCGGACACAGCTTGCAGCCATCCAACACCCGAATGAAGAGCAGCTTATAGTTCGTAAACTCTTTACGGACTTTGACGCTGGTCGCGACATTCACAGCTCGATGGCCACAATCCGAAGTCTCGTGTTTGACACGACAGACGATGACTCCCAGCACCGGGATGCTCACGAACTCCTGACGTGGATCAGAAGTTGCGTAAGGGGTGACGACGACGATCCGACGACGGTGACCTACACCCGACTGACGACCTGCTTCGAATGCGGAGGATCCAACACAGCGGCACCAGCACTGGAGCCATTCCTCCTTGTTGAGCTGAAGAACAGAGAAAAAGCCTACACCGAACCACTTGAAGTTCTTGTACGGAAAGTGAAGAACAAGAAGGCAACCCGTATCCCCGACGTCGACTGCGATACATGCCACCGAAGAACGGAGGGCTCCACAAAAGAGCTCTACGTTTTCCCAAGTGTGATGGATGTGGCTCTTAAGCGAGCCCAACGGTCGAAGAGAACAGGCGAAGAAATAAAGCTAAAAGTCCGCACGCCCATTCAACCAGCCATCACGATCGGGGAAGACACTTACAGAGTAACTGGCTTCATCGTCCACACAGGGAAAGTGCGTGCTGGACACTACTACACCGTGCTGCGAGAAAACGACGACTCAGTGTGTTACGACGACCAGCAAGTGTCCCTTCTCTCATGGGAAGAATGTGCTGTCAATTTCTCAACAAACGGCTACATCGTTTCCCTGGAGAGAGCTTAAACACTTTCAACCCTTGAAAGTAGTGCCCCGTGGCGGTTGGTTACGAGCCACAGTCCCATCCAAAACCCCCTTTTTAAAAAAACGAAGGAAGGAAAACACATGAAACCAAGTTGTGCTCGCACCGGAACAGGACTGAAAATCCCCATTCAAAGGACCCACTGATGAGCTCTGACTTTGGATTGGTCTGCGTTCAAGAGCGAAACATGAGACGAAGAACGAGGTGCACACAACACCGCGGTGAAAAAAACACAGGGGGCTAGTCCCTCAAGGTTTCATTCCCCACTTTGGGAGCCGTACACTCCCCTCTTTACAACTTTCAATTTTCTATTTTGCATCCCTTTCCTAGACGACATCTTCCTCGAAGAAGACTTGATGCTAGCATCAACCATGCATGAGAGGCAGTGCTCTGCCTAAACATTAAACTAAGATTTTCCCCCCGTCTCCGTTTCCCGTGGTGACCCAATACTGAGAAACTCCGCAAAAAACGCAAACTTTGGGCACATTGGACCCCGAAACGCAACAAACCTCGAAAACAATCTTCGCCCGAAAAAGTGCGATGGGCGGGGTTCGAACCCGGGCCCACCGGCCCGAAGGCCGACGCCCGCTCACTCTGCCACCCCTTTGCCTTTTGGCAGGGGAAAAAAAAGCTAGCTTTGCACATCCCCAGCTCCAAAAAAAAAAAACAATACACTTTTGAGTGTAGAGAATAGTGGGGTTGGCTCGAATAGAGGCTATTCACATTGCATGTTCATAGGACCTCCAGTCTCGAAAAATTGAACTATCACGCTCCTCAAGCCATTTCCAACAGAGGGAATTTATTTCTTTGTATAAGCACCTGCTTTGTAGGAAATGCTTGAGGAGACTGCCAGTTGCGATAGATCGAAGAAGGTAAATGTGCTGTAGCCCACACGAAACGCAGGTAAATCTGGGTTTAGTGGCGGGCGTAAGCGTTCAACAAAAAAGACCCACTTTGTAGTTGTGTTGTTTTCTCCCCCTCTAGCCTCCTTCGAAATGAGCACAAGGCAGTCCCTCGAGTATTTCCCAATAAAAGACTGAAATGGCCACTGACAACAGGTCGATGTTGGTAAGTCGGGTTTCATTCAAAAGGTACTGGTTGAGTTTCATGAAGAAGGCCTGTACTACATATCTGATGCGGAAGTTGAGCTGATCATTGATGAGAACCACCTGGACGGCAGAATTAACAGGAAGTTTGAAGCAGTATGCACAGATTTTATCCCTCGGACCCTAACTTGGATGCCACTGAGATCGAGCACTCCCTTCGCGTTCAGAAGGTTTGCATGTTTGAGTTTAGATAAAGTCATGTTTGTTCTATACATGGAATCAGATCACCTTTCAAAGCCGTTATTCAACAATACAGGATGGGAAGCCGAAGACAAGCGGGGGGCGGCGCCATATCCGGCCTTGGGGTTGGTCGCGAAAGGGTTTACTGATGCAGCCGTGGAATGTGGAAACTACTCCAGCGATCATGTACTATGGCAACGAGCTGGAACCCTGCGAGTGGATGCTCGCTCCGCGAAAGAAGGGCCACCACAACAAGATTTCGAAGGTCCGCACCGCCGGTCGCAGCATCGACCATCCCCGAGAAGAGTGGCGGCCAAGAGGAGTCCCCGAAGACCAGTGGGAGACCTGGCATGAAGATTCGGGCAAGACTCTGGACACCCTCTTCCTCACTCCTTCCCTGCTGTTTGCGGTGCACAGGGGGCTGTTTCAGTACTACTCGCTTCTCCTTTCCTGTGATGTGAAGCGACTTCGGGAAACAGCAGAGACAGCCTGTTGGCTCTCGGTCCCGCCTCATCCCGACGGGAAGAGCATGCTCAAATTCAGTGTCATGTGCTACACGGACCCAGCCAAGATTGAAGATGTGGACCACCCGTTTTGCAATGTCCTGCCCTCTCTCGACCCTGACTACAAGGGTCTGGTCCAGTTAGAAGCGAGGGTCCCTGTCTCGCGCTGCAGGCCAGTTGGTCTGTTGCTCCGAAAGTACACGGAGCCTCCGGAAAACCGCCTGCGCTCCCAGATTGCTACACTGCTCGACTCCTATGCTCAGTTTGACCTTCAAACCGGGCAGCATGTCATGGTCCGAAATCAGGCAGTTGTCGGCAAAGAAAACGAAGGTCAGCTCCTCGATGCTTGGCGACGAGGTGTGCTCGAGTCGATTACACCGTCAGGTGGTGTCTTGGTGAGTGTAGGAGCTGAGAGACCCGCCGTTTACTCGTACATAACACCCGACTTTGATTCGCCCGTGTTAAAAAGGCCGATTCTTGCGTTAAACGCTAGCGCCGACCTCGGCCGGTCAGTCGCCACGCTCGTCGGAAACGATCAGACGGAGACCGTTTTGATGCAGTCCGCGACACTTGGGGGCAGAACTATGCCCGGCGGCGGCGAAACCGTGGTGACGGCCCCGTCTGCTGATGACGGGGAGAGCATAAATCACACACAGACCGACGATAGTGGTGCTCCAGCATCCGCTTCACCTAGCCGTACTCCTTCCAAACGGCTGACGGCCAACCCCGCGAACGAGCCAGCTGCTCCGCCTCCGCCTCTGTTGAAGAAACCTTCTGCAGAAAACAAAGAGACATGCAAGTGCTGCGAGCTTATGTAAGGTTTTTTTTTGAGGTCTGAATGCAGCGCATCTGTCGTAATGACCTGCATGTTAGGTCACCCAGCTTCGTAGTCGCATTACGGCGCTTGCACTAATTTACATCATCGTCGTCGTGAGTTCGCTTTGCGTCCTTTTGCATCTTCGGGGGTTCTGCTTGAGGCGTGACTGCCTTTGGCACTGTTTTCACCACTCGCTGCGGCGTCCTGGTGCGCTGGGTTGTCATGATATTTTTCAGGGCGTTTCCTTGCGTTCTGCGTCGTGTGCGTGAAGACAATTCAGGTCCGTGCGAACTGAGAATACGTCCAACCGGTTGTTCGTGGAAGACTGGTCATGTGACAGAAGGTCAACCTCCTCATCACTACAGGACAAGGTCTTTCGCGACGTGGAGCGGGACAGTTTGCATTGGGACCGCATCCCGACGAGAGTAAAAATAAAGCGGTTCCCGCTGCGGGCAGGTCTCCGGCTGCCTCGACCAAGTGAGGGCTTGTCGACAAAAAGGCGAACGTGTTTGCCTTGAGAGAGCTAGGGCTGTCCTCCGAATGAGGTCTCCGTGCTCGCTTGTCATCCCAAGCAGGCCTTGGTTGTCCTCGGGTTCATGGGACCTGAAGCGATTGTGAGCTGTACGCCCCCCCGAAGGTTCATAGCAGCAATTCCAGAAGAATGCGACTGCTATTGCAATTTCTTCTCGGATATGGGAAGAAGCTTCCAAGACCCCCCTTTGACTCCTTCCAGCGCTTCCATGCAGAAGAAGCATCTTACCTCTGCCTTCCGTGACAGCCCATTGGACCTTCTCCAAGGCCAGTCTTTGTTCTGTGTTAAGCAGCGGCTCGGACCTTTGGAACCTTGCCAATTCCACGGTCGCAGTACCCGCAACGACCGGACGCGCGTCGGGACAAGCGAGTCGGCCGTGGACGCACCGAACGGAGAACGTGCACCAAGGGCGGACAGCGCATGAGCAAGCGGTGGAAGCGCTCGCAAGAGGTGGATGCCATACCGAAGAGGAGTGCACACCTTTTCCCAGCCGAAGCGGAGCCGCGAAAACGAGCAGGTGAGGGCAAGGCGGATCGCAGAGGGCTCGAGGCCCCGGCCGCGAGTTAAACCCGCGAGAGAGAAAAGGAAGTGCGCCGATTCAGATGGATATTCGACTCTACAGCGGACGTGAAACGTGCACCGGAGACAAACGGTACGGAGCGACCGAAGCATGACACGATGCGTGCAAAAAAGGTTGTTGTGGAGTCATCGTCACAGATTGTTGCTGCATATCAAGTTCAAACTTTCTTCTACTACCCCCCTCTCACGTATTGATAGTCTCCAGAAGAGCGCCAATACCTCAGTAGAAAGATTTAGATTCAGGGTTTGTTCTCTTGAAGGGTTTTGCCCCAACAAACCCTTTGTGTGACCGGTACCTTATACATGACGGTTCTTCGAATCCCAATGACAACGGTCATTGGCAGAAACGAATTATTTTTCTTCGCTACGCTGTTGTTTTTTTGTCTCGCCTTTCCCTTTCCTAGCCGGTAGCGCGAGCAGCTGTCTTTTCATTCGTGAACGTGTCTACGTTTGTTTGATCTTCGCTCTTACGGGCAGCATTTACTGTTTTACCGAACAGGCGGAATATGAAGAACACCCATCATTCATGTGTTGAAATCCTGCGACTTCGGAGAGCCGATCACTCGTCCTTCCAGCTTGCTGAAACCATAGTGTGGGTACCACTTACTAATGATCCAGATTTCTGACAATCTCGGAAACTCAAGAGAACTTTAACTCTGAAAGCAACTTTGTTGTCGCATCCGAAAAGACTTCAGGGGTTCGAAAAGGCATGAAATCCAATCTGGTCTTTTGCGTCGCAGCATTTTACCTTCTTTCGGCAGGTTCAAATACATGTCGATGTAAACTCAGGAAATATGAATACTAGCATCTGCATCGCCCCACTGCAAGCCAGGAGCAGCGTTTGTGTCCATCTTCGTCGAGAGTTTGCTGGACTGTTTGGTAAGGATGTCGGGGGGCTCAGAGACAAGGATGCATGGAAGGCACACGCAATAGTCGATTGGGTTAAGTCAACACGAGACTCGCACCGTTTGAGCAAGGACGACTGGGAGGCTGCCCTCGAGGTGTGCTGTATCGCGGCAAAGCCAAGGCAGGCAGAAGATCTCCTGCGGCTCATGCGTACAGAACGATTACCCACAGGGCGCAAAGCATACAACTTGCTTCTTGGTGCATATGCGCGGAAAGGCGATGCAACAGAAGCCGTGCGGGCATATCAGCGAATGGCAGCACAAGGGCTGTCGCCCAATTTGAAGACGCACCTAGCTCTGATGCAAGCAGTCCTCCGCGCAAAACCGTCTGCAGATTCTCCGATTTCCCTTCGAAAGCAGAAGCTGAACGCTTGGGATACTGGTTTCCGTCTTTTAGCCGACGCGGTGGAGAGCATCCACACTCGTAAACGAGGCACCGTGAGTCAATCGTTCGCACGCGAACCGCTGCTGTACAGCACCCTCCTTTCTGCAGCAGGGATGTGGACGCAGGTGGTGCCCGTGCTGGAGCTGATGAAGAGCAAACGTTGCGAAGCGAATGTAACTGTTTACAACACGTTGTTGAAGCTTGCTTCGTCGCGTGGCAGCTTGGCCGAATGCGACGCTTTGCGCAACAAGATGCAGCGACACAGCATCTCTCCGAATGTGGTCACATTTACCACCCTCGTGTCAGCCCACAAAAACGTGTCCGATTGGAAGGGTGCGCTCGCAGTACTGCACGAGATGCAACGCAACTGCGTTGCACCCAATTCTTACACTCTCGCTGCCGCCGTCTCAGCGTGTGCAAAATGTCCTTCAGACAATGAGGCTGTCCAAGCCGCTTCTAATCTTTCTCGTGCAGCCTTGCTTCGGGGGGATCACTCGTCGGAGATGTGGCGCGCGTTGATGTCTCTACATGTGGCTCGGGAAGACAAGTGTGCAGCACAAGAAGTCATACGTGACATGCAGGACAACAAGTGCTTTGTCCGTCGCGATGTCGCGGCTTTGTATAAGAGTCTCACTGGAGTCGAACCGAATGACCTCACGCCCAAGGCTTTCAGGGTGTGACGAATATCATCTGAAATGCACTATTCGCTACGTTGCTTGAATCGAGGTTGAACCCCCTTGGAAGATCAAAAGCTTCCAAAAGTACGTTCTTGCATGTTTTCCTGATACTTTTCTCTGTCTGTTCCTGTCGCATGAGCACAGACGACGTCGTCTTGATCTGCAAGGCACATCACGATGGGTACGGCGGTCGTCCGAATGCAGGGCCGGCTGACACCAGAATACCTCTTACTTGCTCTGTGGTTTTGCTCTGTACCTACACAGGACTCACACAGGACCTGACAAGAAAACAAGGACAAAATGGTGCAACGCGTGTTCTTCAAACCGCGGCACAAATATAACACAGGAGGTCACGACTCCAAGTTTGTCATTCACCACGTACCTGGTGGTCGTCTGGCGACAAAGCGCATCAAGAAGCGTGTAAAGGGACCGCATGCCCCTCGATACCTCGGGCATGCACGCTTAAACGGAACGAAGGCACTCCGTGAGGGAGGGAAGAACGGTACATTCCGGGTTTGCCGTGCTTTTTCTCTGAGCTCCTTTGCAAAGTCCGTGCAGACATGTAAGCACGTTCGAATAATACCACCTCAGGCTCTTCACCCGGCTGCTACAAAAAGCAGCTTTCCATAATTAGATCGGCCTACTCCATAAGTACTGTTTGAAAGAAATTCGGCACACGTAATCGCAGGCACCTAAGAGGCGAAAGACAGTCTCGCGAGCGTACGGGGGGGTCCTGACTGGCGGACAGGTCAAAGACAGGTATGCGAATCCAGTGAGACTACGAGATGGGTCTGCTTTCATGGCATGACAGGTTACCTTTCTTAAGAGAACATGCTCTCGACCTGCAGCTAGGTGTCGTTGAAATCGGGTGACAAACACGTACACACACTTCTCAGGGTCGTTCGTGCATTTCTTATTGAAGAGCAGAAGATTGTGAAGCGGGTTCTCAGCCGTCGAAAATAGCAACGGGATCACTTGACGTGCCGCATAAATCTGCTTGTCTCTATCGACAGGAAGCAACAGTGACAGCGTTGCCAACATCGAGAACATCTGACGGCATTACTCGCAAAGAACTGTCCACAAAGCCGGCAGGTTCGCTTGTTAGCTCACGTTGATCGGAAAATGAGGATGAGTAGTTTCTGCATCCGATTTTCATCTTTTGCTTCAGTTTTGTTCGTATGGTGTAGGTGAGCATCGGAATTGTCCAAGCAAGCATGTCGGAAATAATCATCTGAATGGTTTCACAGATGTCATGTGCGGGTCATATTTTGTTGTAAACCATCCTTTCTGCCGCACTCGTCACCACGGGCTCTTTCCGCGACTGCTTTTACGAGAATGTTGTTCCTGATGTTTGTTGCCACATTTGTGTGTGTCCAAAGCTCACAACACACATTTGTGCGTCCAAAGCCCGAACTTTGCTGCCTTCTCGTATCGTGAAGTGAATCAAATCGCTGCTACACATTATCGCTCTTCTCATTTCGGGTTTCAGTTTTTCCATGATGTTACGCTCGACCATAACCGAGTGCCCTCGTCTCATATTCGCGTATCTCTGAGTGTCACTACTGTTGTGCAGTGCTTTCAAAAAGGTTGTGTGGGGTAGGTAGGAGCAAGGGAGGCCAATGCAAATTTTCTTCGATGCCGCTCGAGAGCAACTACATTGCACAAGCAAGAGCTACCGAGCTAACTCGATGCGGAATAGTGGTCAACGAAGGATTGAAGTCGCCGCAAGAGTCACCTGAGAGATCCCGAACTTTCAGAAGGGCACTTGATGAAAAACTGAAGAAAGGAGACGATGACAAAGGAGCTCGTGCTGCTGGAGTCGTGAAGGCAACCTCACCTCAGCCGGCATTAACCAGGCGCGAAGTCGACGTCTGTAAACGAGCTTTTCGAGCTGCCGGCGGTTTGATTGTTGCCGACATACCAGGTCTATTTTTCTCTTCACGATACAAACATTTTGGACCCGCAGACGAAGCACATGACCGCACAGTACTAATGACCCAACACAAGACAAACTCTTACAGGTATCGAAGACGTTGTTGAGGGACTCGGACTCCCGACACGCTGCGTGAAAGAAACTGAGAATGCTTTGCAGCTAGTCATGTCGGAGAAGGGAATTCCATCGGCTGGGGTGGTCACATGTGATTTGTTTGTAGCGATGATTGAAGACCTGAAACATCGCTTTGACGGTTGTGCTGCTGCGGAAGCTTCGGACTTTGGCGATTCAACGGACCTCGATTATGCAGCGACTTTGGGGGGATCTGGCGGTTTCATGCGCGGTTTTGCCTCGAAGAGTGACGCAAGTGGTAACAACGATCCGGCTGATAAACAATCGCATCTTGTACCCGACAACAACCAGGCTAGCCTCACCTTTCAGCAGCTGACAGAGGTCACTGGCAAGGACCGCACCACAGCGCAAGAGTTCTTCGTCGACTTAGGCGGTCTTTCTACAAACTCGAAGGTGGCACTCGACACGGTCAGGTGCGAGCTGCAGATGTTTTTTGAAAACGGTTTGCCCTTTGCACCTTTTCTTCTGGTGTGCACGGGTGATGCAACCACCAGGCAACCCTGGGACAACCTAGGAACACTCTCGGTTGGTGTAAGAATTTAGTTTGTGTTATTAATGAGGCTCTCGTGGACGATCAAAAAAATTGTCAACGAAGAGGATGCGCAACTAAAGCGTGGCGGAGAACAGGACCGCGATCTCGGATGAGGTCGGACTGTGCGTGGCCAGGGAGAACATGCGGGTCGTCGTCGTCATCGTTGTAGTGAAGCTCATCCGCCCGGATCTTGTGCGATCGTCTCCGAAGGTGCACGATTCGCTATTTGCACCGCAGGCCTTGTTGAGTTCAGCGAGCACTTGAAGGCTCCTGTTGTCATCGCACGACTTGCGGGGATTCCAGGATGACTGGGTGTCTTGTCAAGCAGTGCACCATGCGGTTTTTGACGAGTTCTTTTTCCCTGGTGGGTGAGTGTTTGTTTCAGTTTTGGTCTGGCACAGTCACCACAGAGTGTGTTGCCACAGCCCCTCTAACAAACCACCAAAATGCCAGAAACCGGTATGGCTAAGGCATCTGCAGCAGTGTTAGCATATACCAACCGCAATGCATTCCATACCAGTACACAGAGACAGTATCAACACATTAATACCAGCAGGTAGAATCCCTCCAGCTGCAACAGATGTGCTCGCACTCGCGGCGATGCTCTGCGAAGAGCTCATCTCGTTCGCTGAGTTCAAGAGCCTCATATTTGAGCCTCTTACACTCCTTGCGCAGCATCCCTCTACCTCCTCTGTCGTGCGCTGGCACTTGGTGCTTGCGAAGCACATGGAACGGGTGGTGCACTTCGCCATGAGTTTGGTCAGCAATGAAGCTGCCCGCGACTCGTTTGCTCTCGTCTCCACCGACGGCGTGGACGACAACAACTCAGGAGACGATAATCTTCGTGACACCGACCGGCTTCTTTCGTTGCTCCATTGGTACCATTGGAAAGACACGAACAAGGCGGCACCTCTTCATCGAAACCAAGCGTCCCAAACGCTCACACAGGTCTGCCACTATCAAACTGAAAGAGGAACCTCTGCTAGCATTTGACAATCATACACTGCGCTGTGCACTGAGTGCAGAAATGACGACGCCTTGCCAGTTTTGATACAGTCCGGTTCGAAGGTTTGTCAAATCACACAGGCTCTGAATCTCATTATCGATGCTCATGTGAGCAAAGGCAGACATCTGCAACGTGGTGCAACGGCCGGTGTCAAGGCGCCCGAAGAACCGAAGGAAGGTGAACGGACAGGTGGCACTTGGAAACGAACTGTTGAAGATGAGGCACGCAGGTTGCTCGTTGAAGGCGTCTCGACAGCAGCCGACTCGGTCACAGCCGCCGCGGTGAGCCGGAAGCAGGTAGTGAAGCGTGCAGCCCTGGCCATGATGCTGCAGAAGTACTTCGCTGGTAGCACATGCGACAACTCGGTGACATCCTTTTCGCAGGTGTTGACTGGAAAAGATGCTGCGCCGACCTTTACTCAAGTCCCTGCTACACAAGGCGCTGCCGCCGCAGCGGCCTGCGAGAATTTGCGTTTGGCACTTCTCACAGGACTCCGCATTGCCTCGAATCAGGCGCAAGTCATACTGTCTCGCGGTACCTCATTGCGTTCACTGCCAGCAGAAGGAAATGTGCTGCCCGCTCAGGAAAGCTGCAATCGCCCGCCTGGGGGTAAAGCAACTTTGTCACACGAGTCATCCGACGGCAAGGACAACGACAACGACAACGACGAAGGCAGGTTAACGAATATTGAAAAAGTGATCTCGTTTACGGTCGCTGATGCAATGGCTTCGCCCTCTTCGCCGACGACCTGCACGGGTTTGCTCACGCGAGAAAAACTTTTTTGCAATGAGTCTGTCGCCAATTTTCATGGCACACAAGAGGCCAGGGATCCGCTGGTTGTGGAGAAGATAACCCCACGGACCGAAACCTTTCCGTCGCCGCCCAAGAGCTTAGACTTTGTCATGGCTAGTGCAGACGATGCTTCAAGTTCATCTTGCCGTCACACTTGCAACCCTAGCAAGGCAAGCCGGAGCGGGGAACGAACTGAGAAAAAAAAAATTGAGGGAGAAAGGCAGTTCAGCTGTCTGGAGTCGACTGGACGTGAGATGCTGCCATCAGGAGGACCTCTGCAAGCCGAAGTTTCTCCTTGGACGCATGGTGTTAGAACAGATTGCGGAACGAAGGGCGAAAACGCGGAATCCGACGCTTGCGACCCCCGCGAAGCCAGTTCTCAGTGCTCGGATCAGTGCAGAGTCACAGTGGAGGATTTGCTAGCGTGTGACACAGCCACAGTTCGGTCCGGCTGCTCTGTCCTCGGGGATAGGGCCGGCAGGATCGTGCCAACACCCAAGAAAAGCAACGTTGGGAACGGGGGTGCCTACCATGATAGGCTGACAAGACCAAAAGGTACAGTACAGCCCACTGGCACACACTTGCGCTTTCCGCGGTCTTTGGCACTTGGAACCAGAGCAGCAACCGAAACCGAACAGAACTTGACTTTATCCCCACCAGAAGATTCGGCTTCTGTCAGCAGCGCCGAAGCCGCGCCAGCTCGGGATGGTGTTTTCAAGGTCAAGAAACGCCGGTCGTTCTCGGTCAACAAAATGCTAGCAGCTCACTTGCCCAAAGGACCTGGATTCCATTCGGCCAAGGATTCTTTCCGACGGGCCACAGGCTGTTCTGTTATTCCTGTCCGGAATCGCAGCAGAGGTGTCACGAGCACAGCACAAGTCGCTGGTCGCGTGTTCATTCTTAGTGACGAACGGAGAGAAAAACAACACCTGACAAGCCGTGGGAAAGAACGGTTCCGTCCTGTGTATTTGGCGGATAGCTCCTCCTCCGGATCTGTTGACCTGCATGCCAGTCCGCTTTCATGCACTTTCGAGCAGGCGAAGCTCTCTTCGTCTGCTGACAATGTGTTGCGATCCTTCAGGCCAAAGCCCCCGCCAGGTATCGGCAGGTCGTTCCGCATGTCTCGAGGCGGTGGTGGTGTTGGCGAGCTGATGGCTTGTACCATGTCTCAGGGCTTCAGCACAGCTCGACAGTTATTACATACGCGCTGAGTAAGCAATCAAGGTCAATAGCAGCGGCAGGCTTCTCGAAAGACCGAAGACCTGGCACAGCCGCGGTGTGTGGACACGACAGTTGCACGAACCAGAACTTCTTGTCGGTAGTTGCAAATGCGCAAATGCACTTCCGCTAGCACGAGACGCTGTTGCGCAGAAATGCGCATAGGCCTCGCATAGTCGGGAAGGATGCTGCCTAGATCGTGGCTTCTGCCTCGACATGTGCCTTCGAGCGGGTAATAATCATTTGAGGACGTTTCGTGTGCCCTCGTTGGCTCAAGTGTGATACAGCCATTGAGCGGCTGGGTTTTGCACTCTGAGGATGAATCTTACGATTGAACAAGACTCGTTCTATTATTGTCCCAGCGCCCTTCACTAAGGCTGATCTCAGAAAGGGAGTACAACTCAAAACTTTGTTGTCACCTTCAAAGTTTCATCAGGCCTGCATGCCCCATCAAAAGCAATCGAAAAGAAAAACCCTTGAGTATGACACTCCCCCGCGGAATTTCGCCGAAAAGGGGGTGACATGTTCACGGGGGAGGGTAGGTATCCGATTAAAGCTGACCGACCTGCTTGACGTTCGGTTAGCACATTCAACTTACAGGTCCTTGAGACAGGTAAGAGCTCTGTCAGTTCCCACCTCCTGTAGAGTTCTTGCCTTCTTCATTTACACGAGAGAACACAAAGCGAGGCAGGCCTTTTGCTCCGATATCCGTTGAACGTTAGTTGATTATATTGCAGTTGGGACCGTTTTTGGAGCATTTGAGAGAACGTCGTTGAAGGATGAACGCACATCGACTTTCGAGACTGGAGGTTCTGAACATGCATGTGAATAGCCTCTATTCGAGCCAACCCGGCTTTTGTCCAGTGAAAAAGTGTATTGTGTTTGGAAATGACTGGGGGAATGTGCGGAGGTAGCTTTTTTTTTGACAAAGGTTGGTGCAAAGGGGTGGCAGAGTGACCGGGTGTCGGCCGGGTTTGCGAGTTCGAACCCTGCCGATGACACTTTCCCGGTCGAAAATAATTTTCGGTTTTTGTTGGCTTTCGGGGTCTAATGTGCCCGAAATTTGCGTTTTTTGCGGAGCTTCTCAACATCTCGCGATTATTGGGTCAACATCTCGCGATTATTGGGTAACCCCGGGTGGTCGGTCTGGGAAAACGGAGTCGGGGTTCGGGGGGGTCTTCCCCCCGGGTACTGGCGCCGACCTTGCCATCACAGGTCAAACTTAGCATCACTCGAACTTCGCTTCACCCGAACTTAGCATAGCCCGAACAGCAGAACTTAGCTCCCCAGAACTTTGCTTCGCCCGAACTTTAACTGCTGCCTCCAGTCTCGCCCCGCGCCGGTCTTTACTGTGCGCACTTAATTCTTTTGAAAGTATGCCAATACTGCAGCGAATAGTTGACTAGACCTCTTGAGTTTGTGCTATCCACGAATTGGGGAGTCGGGAGAACCTACCAAGCTAAAAGCAGGACCGACCCCCCGTTCGTGAGACAAAGCGAAGAAAAAAACACCTTTTTTCCGTCTATCTTTGTCAAGAGCTGCAGCTCAACTATTCCCTGCTAGTCAGTTGTCACCGTCGTATTGTGCTGTTGGGCATTCCGTGAGGAAGAACTAGTTCCAACGCAGCAATACCGGAAAGAAAGATTTTGGCTGAGGATGGATGACACCGCCTTGCCCCGTCGGGCTGATGTTGAATTTCCTGAGGGAGATGTGTTTCCTGCGGACTGCTCCAAGGGACCACCATGCCGCTTACTATGGAAACACTGCATTCCTGAGTATGAGGACCTGCGACTCCGAGCGTGGCGCTACCTCTCGACGCAAAGGCAAGGCTACCCGGGCATCGAGGAGGGTGTGCGTCTTTTGAACCGACTGTGGCAGAGCCGCACGACAGTGGACAGGTTCAGCTTTGCCATCCGCAAATGCAGCGAGCGGTGTACCCTCGAGTGTTGCAACAGGAAATGGGGATCGGGCGACGAGTTGGCTGCGAGTTCTGTGATGGTGAGACACGAGGACCCTTATCATTACTACTGGGAATGCTCGGGTCCAGGAAGTACATGGGATAGTCTTCGCTGTCGACTTGTCACAGGGTTGTCCTGTACCCCCCATCCGGAGCGACTTACGCTCGCCGTAGCAGTACAACGCGAAGTGACGACCGGAAGCTTTCTGGGGAGATGGTCCCTGCACTCTAACTCGTCTTTCTCTCTGTTTCTTTGGGTATTTTTACCTTCTTCCTCTTTCCGTCAAACAAGAAACATACAGGGTGGCCTTCAGGGCCGCTATCTTGGTGCTGGGGTGGGGTGAGTAACAGTGGGTTCGGAAATGAGAAGATGCGCGTTTCGTTGTCAGCATCGCCAGTTCTTTTCGAAGCCCGACGAAAACAAGCCGTTCACCAAATATGAGTCGGATGTGCCCGAGGAAGCAAAGGACGACATGTATAAGAGGCAGGAGGAAGCATTTTTTCGCTTAAAAAAGCGACGAGAAGATGAAGCATTGTCGGACAAGATGGAAAATGTCTCCAACGTCCATGTATGCCTATTGTTTACTTCCTGTTTTGCCAGATTGCAGCCCTGGGTTGCGAAACGGTATCGTACCGGGTGCTTTGAAGTTTAGTGTCATGTAGGTACGAGGTCGGTGTGCACAGCATTGTTCGAACCTCTATGAATGTTATGTGTCCTTAAGGACAGTGCATCTCCTCATTGGGCACCTTTTTGAAGTTGGCAGCTGAAAGCAACACGCTGGCCTTCTTTCAATGGAAGCTGAAGTTTCCTCAATCAATCAAGACGCTCCCCGCCGCTGTAGGCCGTGCAGTTGCCAAGAAGAAAAGAGCCCGTGACGCGTCAAGATGGTGCTCTCCCGCGAGACGGGATCGCGCGCCAGCCAGAACGGCCCCCCCGCAGCCTGGAACATTGCTTGGCCCTTGACCAGCGCCTACGGTGAGGTCCTTTTTTGGGTTTTTGGTGGCCTTACCAGCCTCACGACTGTGGGGGGGTCCGGGGGGCTTCGCCCCCCCGGCGAACGGTACGGTACATGAGTTTGCTCGAAATGAGGGGTCCGGGGGCCACGCCACTCGGCGACCCGGGTTCCTGCGGTGAAAATAGCCTCACACTAGTGTCACGCTACTTTACGGTCAAATGTGGCAGGTAACGCTCGTGTAACGCTAATTTAGAGTCATATTTGGTATGTCACGCTCATGTAATGCTACTTTACAGTCAAATTTTACATGTCACGCTCGTGTCACGCTACATTACAGTCAAATTCTACATGTCACGCTCGTGTCACGCTACTTTACAGTCGAATTCGACATGTAACGTTCGTGTCACGCTACTTTATGGTCGAATTTGGCAGGTAACGCTCGTGTAACGCTAATTTACAGTCATATTTGGTACGTCACGCTCATGTAACGCTACCTTACAGTCAGATTTGGCAGGTAACGCTCGTGTAACGCTAATTTAGAGTCATATTTGGTCAAGGGGGGGTCGAATAATAACATTTATTTGACACACGCCTGGTTGTCATATTTTTTTTGAGTGAAATGTCGTACATGTCCGACATAGTTTCAAAAGTTGTCGTACATGTCCGACATAGTTTCAAAGTTGTCTTATATGTCCGACACAGTTCCAAAAGTTGTCTTATATGGTCGATCGATTAAAAAAGGGGGGGGGGGGTTCACTTCTGGTCGGGTCTTTTAATTTCCGTTGATGTTCACGCAGCTCAGACACAAGGAATCGTCCCAGAAAGTTTCTGACCATCAACTTGGAGAAGCCTTCAACAAAACATGAAAACAGTCCCCAAAATGGTGAATTCACCCTATTTTCAATCATTTTGGGGCACCTGTGGTGTGACTGCTGTGCAATGCCTTTTTGTCGCCGCTCCACCCCAGAACGCCTTGAAAACCCCCCAGAACACTCTGGAAGAACCCCAGAACACCTTGGAAGACCCCCAAACCACCTTGGAAGACCCCAAACTACCTTGAAAGACCCCCAGAACACCTTGGCAGAACACCTTCAAGGCCCCCAGAGGACATTGGAAAACCCCTGGCGCACGTTGGCAGACCCTCAAAACACCTTGACAGACCTCTTGAATACCTTAGAACCCCCCCAGAACACCTTGAAAACCCTCCAGAACACCTTGGAAACTCCTCAGAACACCTTGGAAGACCCCCTTACAACCTTGGAAACACCCAGAGCACCTTGGAAAACCCCCCTGGACACTTTGGAAGACCCCCTGGACACTTTGCAAGACCCCCGGCACACCTTGGACGACCTTCAGAACACTTCGGAAGGTGTCCTGGGGGTCTTCCAATGTGTTGTGGGGGGGTTTCAAGGTGCTCCAGGGGTTCCAAGGTGTTCAAGAGGTCTCGTAAGGTGGTTTGAGCGTCTGCCAACGTGCGCCACGGGTTTTCCGGGGGGCTTGAAGGTGTTCTGCCAAGGTGTTCTGGGGGTCTTTCAAGGTAGTTTGGGGTCTTCCAAGGCGGTTTGGGGGTCTTCCAAGGTGTTCTGGGGTTCTTCCAGAGTGTTCTGGGGGGTTTTCAAGGCATTCTGGGGGTTCTTCCAGTGGAGCAGCGACAAAAAGGCATTGCACAGCAACCACACCACAGTTGCCCCAAAATGATTGAAAATAGGGTGAATTCAGCATTTTGGGGGCTGTTTTCATGTGGTGTTGATGGCTTAAGTTTATGGTCAGAAAACCTCCTAAACAACGTTCTGGGATGATTCCTTGTCTGAGCTGTGCCTCCTCAATTTCTTTATGGACAACATGGCTTATATGGCCAGCCTACTTATCATAAACTGCTTATATGGCCACTAAAGTTTCATAAATTGCTTATATGGCCAGCAATGTTTCAGAAAACTGCTTATATGGCCAGCAATGTTTCAAAATACTGCTTATATGGCCAGCGACGTTTCAGAATACTGCTTATATGGCCAGGAATGTTTCAGAAAACTGCTTATATGGCCAGCAATGTTTCAGAAACTGCTTTTATGGCCAGAAATGTTTCAATACTGCTTATATGGCCAGTAGCAATGTTTCGAAAACTGCTTATATGGCCAGCAATGTTTCAGTATACTGCATATATGGCCAGCAATGTTTCAATACTGCTTATATGGCCAGTGGCAATGTTTCATAAACTGCTTATATGGCCAGCAATGTTTCAAAATTGCTTATATGGCCAGCAATGTTTCAAAAAGTTGCTTATATGGCCAGCAATGTTTCAAAAGTTGCTTATATGGCCAGGGGTACTTTTTGGGTCCAATTCTGGATATCTCGATTACGAGGGTGCAATTTTGGTCCGGGGGTGCCATCTTGGTCAAACTTTGGGTCAGAATTTTTGGGTGGTCGAAATTTTGGGTGATTTTGAGTCAATTTTTGGGTAGTATTTGCGGTCAATTATTTGTCACGGTTTTGGCTTGCAGTGGAGTGAGCAACGTCAGTCGGTAGGTGCAAGCTCAGATGCAGACCAGACTTTTGCGCAGTGAAAAACGGTCGTGCCACAAGGTTTCAACATTAGAGTTCAAAATCACACAAAAAACATCACGCCAACAAACACCAGAAGATAGGTTTCAAAATTAGGGGCATAAATCACGAGAAGTATCATGTCGGCATCAGAGGTACTTCAGAAGATAATCATATTGGCCGCTCCAGTGCTTGAAAAGGCCGACCTTGTCGGTATCCTTTCATATGCTGCAACAACGGACGTGTCCAATGTCGTCAACGGTCTGGAGCACGATACCGAATTGCTTGCTTTAACTTTGAAGGCCCTCGTACCAGCGCCACAGTCACAAGCCCAGGAAATGCCTGATCCTCCGGCTTCGCCCTGCAACCACCAGAATCTTCAGCCCCGCCAGGAACAGATCTACCAGATCCTGTGGAACCCCAGCTGCGCAAGTTCATCCTCCCTTGGGGGAGCCTGAGCTTCCCCCGAACTCCCCATCTTCCCGCATGATGCATCCGTGCTTCCATCGGTTGGATGTACGTTTGCAGGGCGAAATGCATTCCAGGCTGCGGTGATTGAGGCTTGCCTCAAGCAGAACCGGGGCAACATTCACCGCGAGCTGCACCGGGAGAAAGTTTTGTTCTCGTGCAAAGCGGTGCAAAGCGGTGATGCCTGCCCTTTCCAGTGCAACGCTAGAGAAAGCGAGGATGGGGTGTTCAACATCAGTGCGAGTCTAGCACACACGTGCTCGGCCGCAAGCGGCTCCGTGGGCCTCGGGGGGCGCTTGCAAACTGACTGGCTGGCTACCACCATCCAGCCGTGGCTCGTCCAGGAGCCAAAGTTATCTTCTGCTGCCATTGTGGCGCGTGCAAAGTCAGACTTCTCCGTCGACATTAGCACGTACGTGGCACTTCAGGCCCGCAGGCGAGCTGTTGATCAGAACAGCATTGCTGGAGAGGATACATACGGCCTGCTACGGTCGTACTTTGCGTCCGTCGAGAAAGAGGACCCGGCGGCTTCCTGCCGCGTGGTTGAAGACAAGGCGGGCCGCTTCAAGTACGCCTTCGCCGCGCACGGTGCGTGTGTTGCCGCACTGCCTCATATGTGTCCGATCGTAATCGTGGACGCCGCGCACCTGAAGCACACAGGAGGGCTCTTGTTCTGTGCTGTCGGGTTTGACGGCGAGGAGAACACGGTCCCTATCGCCCACGCAATCGGATTAGCCGAAGACACAGAGAACTGGACGATGTTTTTCGTGGACCTTGGTGGTTTCGTGGACCGTGTGCATTGCCCACAAAGGCCGTTGATGTCAGACTGCATTGCAATTTGTTGACCCAAATATGCACAAAATTCGAGCCAAAAATTGACCCAAATATTGCTCAAAATGTTTGACTCAAAAGTAACCCGAAAATTTACCCAAAAGTTCGACCCAAGTTTTTGGAAAATTTGACCCAAAAATGAACCCAAAAATTCGGCCAAAAATAGTGACACAAGAAATTTGCCCAGAAATTATACCCAAGAAGCACCCCTGGCCGGATAAGCAACTATCGAAACATTGCTGGCCATATAAGCAGTTTTCTGAAACATTGCTGGCCATATAAGCAATTTTGAAACATTGCTGGCCATATAAGCAATTTCCTGAAACATTGCTGGCCATATAAGCAATTCTGAAACATTGCTGGCCATATAAGCAACTTCTGAAACATTGCTGGCCTTATAAGCAATTCTGAAACATTGCTGGCCATATAAGCAGCTTTCTGAAACATTGCTGGCCATATAAGCAATTTTGAAACATTGCTGGCCATATAAGCAATTTTCTGAAACATTGCTGGCCATATAAGCACTTTACGCCTTTTTTTATTGTTATTGGGAAAAATAAATTCCCTCCGGTGGAAATGGCTTGAGGAGCGTGACGATAAATTTCGTTTATTTTTTGACAGGATTCCGTTGTGTTTGCACAGGCCGGACAAATAAACGAATTTATTTTATTTCACTGGGGTCCCAAATTCTTCACTCCATTTTTTTACTACCCCCATTTTTTAACCACTACCCCCCCTTTTTTAACCACTACCCCCCCTTTTTTAACCACTACCCCCCCTTTTTTAACCACTACCCTAAAAACTGGTCACGAGTGAAGAAAAAACGGTTCAGGTGGGTAAAAACAATGATGTTACCAGTGGAAAAACGACAAAAAAGAAGAAGAATGATGTAAACAGCTTGCCATGTGATTATTTTTTGGTGCCCTTAGGGTGCGGCTTGATAGCATCTCCGTCTTGATCATGCTGTAGCGCTGCCAGAGAGTTTTGTAGCCGAGCTTCTTGATTTCTGCCAGATCATGCATGTACAGCAGAATATCACTTTCAGATGGCTGCCCCTTAATCTTTGCGAAGGACAGGAAGTCGGCATAGGTCTTTTCGTACAATTTGCGACTCTTGGACGGTAGAAGGTCAGCAATGATCGCTTTCACTTTCTTCGATTTCTCACTTGATGTTGAGCTGCTGTCAGACGAACTGCTGTCAGATGATGGTGTTGGCACTTTTCTGGCATGATTCTGTTCTTGGTCTCCCCTTTTTCTGTATATCCTGGGTATTTTTTACCTTCATTCCGTTAAAAACACTCGTAACTCTGTTTTCTTCACTACCCCACTTTTTCCGGGTCGTTTGGAGTGACTCATTTGGGACACCAGTGAAATAATAAGCATTTATTCGGCAAGATAATTTCCGTTTATTTTGTCGAGGTGTCGGTTTTAGTCCCGAGGGAGGCCCGAGGGGGGGTTTGCAACCCCGAGCCACGAGCGGAGCGAGTGGCGAGGGGTTGCAAACCCCCCCGAGGGCCTCCCGAGGGACTAAAACCGACACCGAGGCAAAATTGGCGGAAGTTATTGCCGAATAAATGATTTTATTGGGAAAAATAAATTCCCGAGGATGGAAAGAAAACCATACTGCTTTGCAGTTATGTTGGTGTCTAGCAGAACGTTGCGTAGCAAATGTGCACGGCAGAACGTTGTGTAAGACGTTGAGCATATTGCATTGCAGTTACGTTGGTGTTTAGCAGAACGTTGCGTAGCAAATGTGCACGGCAGAACGTTGTGTAAGTAATTTTGGCAAACGTTGCGAACGCTTCCCACTCCGCCTCGTACACAGGTGCACTTTTTGCAGGCACCTTGGCGTTCTTCAGAATGTCATCTGCCTCGCGCTGGCGCTTCGACGGCATCGGGATTTTGATTTCTTCCTCTGTCCTTGGGCTGTTTTCACAGTTGGCAGGATCAGAAAGGATGAATTAGACTCAAAACGAGCTCAAAACACGCGATTTCACTCACCACAGGGAGAAAAAAAATTTTGCGAGGGGTCTCCCCTACAGATTTCTGCCTACGACCTTATTTTGCGCCGCCAGCTATTTTCAGTCGGAAAAATAAACGAATTTATTTCGCCGCCAGCTATTTTCAGTCGGAAGAATAAACGAATTTATTTCCCTAGGGACAATAAATTTCATTTATTTGTTTCGACTGAAAATAGCTGGCGGCGCAAAATAAATTCCGAGATCGGAAAAAAATAAATTCGTTTATTTGTCCGGCCTGTGTAAACACAACGGAATCCTGTCAAAAAAATAAACGAAATTTATCGTCACGCTCCGCAAGCCATTTCCACCAGAGGGAATTTATTTTTCCCAATAAAATTATCTTATCACCCATTAATGGCGAAAATTTTCGCTCTCGAACCCAATTTTTTGGCACTCGACCCTCCGGGTCTCGTGCCAAAAAATTGGGTTCTCGAGTGAAAATTTTCGCCATTATTAACAGGTAATAAATAGCTATTTTCCGATCTCGGAATTTATTTTGCGCCGCCAGCTATTTTCAGTCGAAACAAATAAATGAAATTTATTGTCCCTAGTCCTACCAACAGTCCTACCCAGCACGACAGCACCTGTGCAGTCCTTCATGCAAGCGCCCATGCAAGCGGCATCGTATGTTGTGAACTACAACGTCAACCTGCCGGGACTCCCCCAGTTGCAGCAGAACAACCAGGCACATTGATCACAACAACTCTACGCAATGTCTCAGACACACAACGTTCTGCCGCGCACATTTGCTACGCAACGTTCTGCTAGACACCAACATAACTGCAAAGCAGTATGGTTTTCTTTCCATCCTCGGGAATTTAGTTTTCCCAATAAAATCATTTATTCGGCAATAATTTCCGCCAATTTTGCCTCGGTGTCGGTTTTAGTCCCTCGGGAGGCCCTCGGGGGGGTTTGCAACCCCTCGCCACTCGCTCCGCTCGGGACTAAAACCGACACCTCGGCAAAATAAACGGAAATTATCTTGCCGAATAAATGCTTATTATTCGACAAATCGAATAATAACATTGTGTTATTATTCGACCCCCCCCTTTATGTCACGCTCATGGATCACTACCTTACAGTCAAATTTTACATGTCACGCTCGTGTCACGCTACTTTACAGTCGAATTCGACATGTAACGCTCGTGACACGGGCGTTACACGTCAAATTTGACTGTGCAGTAGCGTGACACGAGCGTGTCATACCAAAGCTGACTGTAAATTAGCGTTACACGAGCGTTATCTGCCAAATTCGATCGTAAAGTAGCCACTAGCGTTACATGTCACATTTGACTGTAGAGTAGCGACACATGTCAAATTTGACTGTAAAGTAGCGTTACATGAGCGGGACTGCCAAATTCGACCGTAAAGTAGCGTGACACTCCCACACAGCATACCTTTGTGCAAAAACCTAGAGACAAGTGAATATCGAAAGCCCTGTGACGGTCGATATTGGGTTTTTACGCCGCGCGATGCTGTGTGACAGGGGAAGGTCCGGGAGGGCTCCGTCCGGCGCACGGTAGAAGGAATGCTGGCTTGGCAAGTTAGCTGAGATTTCCTGCAGAATTGTCCTGTCAGCCGTTTGGCCAGCTGTTAGATGGTACGAAACATCCTTCCTTTGACGAGTCATTAGCACGTCTGAACTTCACCAGGAAACAACAACATCACACGACATAAACAGGCCAAATTCGACCGTCACAAACCGCCAAATTCGACCGTCACACAGTGTACGGCCACCTGTTTGTTGTGTACCGTACCGTGCCCCGGGGGTCTGCCCCCCCGACCCCCCATGCAAGCAGTTTGATTTACCGTACCGTTCGGGGGGGTGAAGCTCGGACCCGGAGTCGTGCGGGTAGGGCCATGCTTGCATTTTTACAGAAACCTACCTACCGGTAATACTTAACGGCAAAGGTGGCCTGTCGGGAAAATGTCAGCGATAGAAATTTTTTTTTGAGTGCCGGAATGACCTAAAAACCGCGCTTCGTAAAAGTTTTTTCGCCCCGGGCGGTTGCCTTCGGAGCCGTACCGGCGTGCGAATTAAACTCATGTTTGATGCGCTGTTCTACCAAACGGACCTCGGCTCCGTCCCTTGTCCGGACCGCTGACACTACGGGATCCTCGGTTGTGCTCCTTAGCTGGATTGCTAGCTCGGTGGGAAGAGCTGGCCGGCGTGTGGGCACGGGCGAATGTGGCCGCCTTGGCGGCTGCGGTTGCGGGCCGGGCCGGCGCGACCGCGAGCAGACAGGCTGCATGCGCGACCACCGTTAGCTACGACCGGCGTGTGGGCACGGGCTTGCGCTGCCGTGGGCCCGTTCGCGCCATTCACGCGGTCCATGGGATTGTCCCAATGGCTCCTATCCCAATGGTCCTTTGCCAGCAGAGAAGAATGTGGGAGGGGGGAGAACGCAGACTGAAACGGTCTCTCCCCTTCTTACGCTGAGGCCAGACGCACGGAAACGCAGCTGGTGAACGACGTTCTTCTTCAACCAGCTTGTGGAGCTCCTTCTTCACCACACCTTGCCGGAGGACACGCCTTCGGGGTCTTAGGCCGCAGTAGCTCAACTCAGACCAGTTGTGCTCCAACCTGCTCGGGAGGTCCGCAATGCTCAAAGCCAAAGCGGACCGCAGTCAATAGTACGCAGAGAGTGCCAAGCAGTGTCTCCTGTAGGGCAGATCAGCACGAAGCGAGCAGTCCCTCTTCCAAAGCAGTCAGCACTGAAGCAGATCATAGCTAATGGGTATGCAGAGAGTGCCAAGCAGTGTCTCTTGTAGGGCAGATCAGCACGAAGCGAGCAGTCCCTTTTCCAAAGCAGTCAGCACTGAAGCAGATCGTAGCTAATGGGTATTCAGATAGTGTCAAGCAGTGTCTCTTGTTGGGCAGATCAGCACGAAGCGAGCAGTCCCTCTTCCAAAGCAGTCCGCACTGAAGCAGATCATAGCAAAAAAAATAGCAAATGGGTATGCAGAGAGTGCCGAGCAGTGTCCCTCTTCCAAAGCAGTCAGCGCCGAAGCGGATCACACAATGGGTTCAGTCAGAGTTAGAACCCTTCGGGTTCCAAGAGATGCAGCGGAGAACACGCGCCGCACCTGGTACTCTGCTCCCGGGCTACGTCAGTTCCGGGAAGCGACAGTTGCGAGACACCAACACAAAATCGAAGGATACTGTTTGGTAGAGTTCGCTCCTGCCGACGCTTGCACGAAATTAGCTGACATTAAACCTCCAATCTCTCTCTCGCTCTCTCTCTCTCTCTCTCCTTTCTACTTCCAATCATGCCCCCGGGTTGGCTGGCACATCGTGTTGGTTTTGTTAAAAAACTAAGCGCAAACTCACGGGACTTACGATGAGAACCACACCCCTACGGCCGATTTCTTGCGGGACGTCCGCCGAACGGCTGATTGGTTACCACAGTGCACGCTAAGTACAAGGGCTCGGTTTTGATCAGGCGATCTCGTGCGAGAGGTGATGGTTCGCTTACGCGGATGTCAAGACAAACAAGTGGGGGGCCAGCTGGCCTTGAAGACAACAGATGCGCTGATTCGTGTCTTGTTTATCATGTGAAACGCTTGGCACCGACATTGCCCCGGTCCGCCTTTTCCGTCTTAGCTTCGTCCAAACTCCTGCTCTTAGTTTGTCACGATTGCACCGCCCTAATCGAGGCCGCTAATTCTACCTACGTGGCACGCTAGAGTACAGTAGATGGTAGCATAGTGTGTGGCAGCAAACGAACAAATTACAAAACCGCCCGCTTTGCTCAGAATGCCACCAGAAATTAATGCTTGCATGTGGAACAAGCCTGCCTGTGTGCAAGTTAAAATGTGACAGAGCGAAGCGAAAGAAGTCAATCATCGCCTTTTTGATTCCAACCCTTGGTGGCTGCCTGACCGCTGCAGTGCCGCCAACTTTACACAGGTCTTCGTCCAGGGCACTGGGTTGCTTCACCTGCAGTGCTGATTGGGTCATGTCTGTTGTGGTGGTAGGCATTCTTCTCTGTGCCTGAAGGCTTGACGCGGACTTACTCTACACAGGTTGTCTACGGCCGGGGTCTCATGAGCTTTAGCTGCAGTACCGGTTGCGTCATGTTTGTAGGGTAGTCGGTGTGCGCTGGTGCCCGGAACGTTTGAACCCGTCTGTCTGGCTGCCCTGCCCCCGACTTTGCGCAGACCAAGGCGACATCTCTCAAGGCCCACTCCTTGCTGCTTCTCGACTGTGCTCCAATTTCGTTTTCGAAGTGGGACAATCCAGTCGAAATTTCTTCCGAGGAAGGACAAAGTTCAATTCTTTTTTTTTTACCAAACTGGTGCGTTTGAACCCCTAGTAACTGCCAAGTAATTGGCAGTAACTGGTATGTAACCTTTGGGGAGGCAGGATTTTTTGGCACTTTCGTACTTAGCGAATTTCACGTCTTGGGGTCGCCAAAAAAAATTCACCCATTTGTCGCCGAATACGCCCTCGCGGTACCTGGATACACACTTGTGGGCTGCACTAGCTGTCAGGTCTGCAGGATATGGGAGCATGAATGCGAGAAGGGTGTGTAGAGAACGACCCAGATGGGAACACGAATAGATAGGGGGTTGCAGTGGGCGCATGACATGCACGTGACATGGAAACATGGTGCAGGGTTCGTGTATTCCTACATCTATGAAAGCTACACCTCCGTTTGTCTTCGCTGCTTGGGCTTCTACCTTCGCCCACCTTCGTTTGTTTCTGGGAAGCCTCAACGAGAGATCTTCCGCTACGGCTGCAAGGCCAGCCTTGGACGACGCCACAGTGACTCTGGCGATGGACTCACTGAAAGCGAGGGCGGTGTTGTTGTCTGCGGCCATGATCCTCGTTCACTTGATGGTATTGGGTGGCACGCTTCATGAACCCGCTAGGCATAGGTGGCGGGCGAGTCGCGACCTGCCCCAGACTTGCCCTAAGGCCCTCGAGCCCCCTTATGACGCCCAGACTCGTCCAACTCACCCTTCGACTCGCCTCACTCGCCCCAGACTCGCCCTCCAAGGTGGCACACGTCGAAGAGCACACTCCGCCGCGATTCCGACGTGTTTGCCGCCGCCACGGTGCTTAAGAAGCCCGAGGGGCTGCCAATCTTGTTACGGCGCATGACACAAGTGCAGGAGAAGGGGTGGCCATATATAACCCCCGATGGGGTATTGCAAGAACGACGGCGGGTTCCGGGCTCAGCCCCCGACGGGAGAAAACGGGGGTCACGGTGATTTCCAGGGTTAGTATCCGTGTCAATCTTACCGGTATACACTGACGATACCAATGTGTAACATGCAGGGTCAAAACCTTGTGTCTTTTTGAAAATGGCAAAAAAAAAATTTCCAGAAAAAAAATGGGGTTTTTGAATTTAAAAAGTTTGGAACAAACTCTGCAGTAATTTTTGAGGAAGTTGAGCAAGTTTTTTTTTTTCCAACATTTTTTTTTTTGGGGTCCATCGGCTCCGCGGGAGCGTTTTAAAAAGACACAAGGTTCTGACCCTGCATGGTATACCCACCAGGAAAAAGCTGGATCAAAGTTTGATCCAGGTATACCCACCTGAAAAAAACTGGATCAACTTTCCTGGTCAAAAAACTGGATCAATAAAAACTGGATCAAAAAGTTGATCCAGTTTTTTTGGCCATATTGATCCAGTTTTTATTGATCCAGATTGGGTTGATCCAGACCCGCCATCCCCCTGGAACAGGCCCCCCCGGTGCCGAGGGAGGTTTTGGTGAAGTGGGCTTTCCGGCAGGTCCCCCAGGTATGTGCGGCTGTCCTGCTTGCTTGGAAGACGGCATCGCGTTGGGACGACGTTCGTACCCTGCCGCGGGTTTGTTTCCCGTTGATCACGAGCGTCGAGATCGTGGTTGACTGGAAGGGTTTGCCGAAAGGCCGCAGGAGCAACCCCTTCTGCAGGAGCAAGGTGGTGGCGGTCCGTGGACCGCTGACACAGGAGATTGCGGCACTGTTGCTGAGCATGGGCAGCTTCAGCCAGTTGTGCCCGTTGTCCACGCAGCAGTTCGGCAGGCCGATGGACGCGGACGAGACGATGCGGCCGTATTCCGCTCATTCGATCAAGCGGGGGGCCGTGGAGCACTTGATGGACGCGAAGGCCAACGGGGCCCCCTTCCCGACGTCTAAAGCAGGACTTTCACACCCACCTCACACACCAGTCAAAACCTTGTGTCTTTTTGGTAACAGGTTTAGACCCAAAAAAAGAATGGCCATTTAGACCTGGCTACTTTGAACCTTGGCTACTTGAACCAAAAAATTGACCCAATAATTTGACCAAATTTTGACCCAAAATTCTGACCCAAAATTTTGACCAAATTTTGACCCAAAATTTTGACCAAAATTTTGACCCAAAATTTTTGACCCAAAAATTTTGACCCAAAATTTTTGACCCAAAATTGCTTGGGCCAAAGGCTAAAGTAGACTTTAGACTTTGGCCCAAGCAATCCCGGGTTCAAATCTCAAAGTCTAAAGTAGCCAGGGTCTAAAGTCCCAAAGTCTAAAGTCCTACTTTAGACTTTGGGGACTTTAGACTCCCGCCAGGACTTTAGACTTTGAGATTCTGAACCCAAAATTGCTTGGGCCAAAGTCTAAAGTAGACTTTAGACTTTGGCCCAAGCAATTTTGGGTTCAGAATCTCAAAGTCTAAAGTCCTACTTTAGACTTTGGGGACTTTAGACTCCCGCCATTTCCAAAAAGACACAAGGTTCTGACCCTGCATATTTTCCAGCTTGTGTCTCTCCCATGGCGGGATGTCTATGCTCCCGATAAAGAACTTAGCTTTGATGAGTAGATCATCAAGTACCATGCAGGGTCAAAACCTTGTGTCTTTTTAAAACGCTCCCGCGGGGCCGATGGAGCCCTAACAATTTTGGAAAAAAAAAATTTTGCTCAACTTCCTCAAAAGTTACTGCAGAGTTTGTTCCAAACTTTTAAAATTCAAAAAACCCATATTTTTTCCGGAAATTTTTTTTTGGCCATTTCCAAAAAGACACAAGGTTTTGACCCTGCATGTTACACATTGGTATCGTCAGTGTATACCGGTAAGATTGACACGGATACTAACCCTGGCCCCGTGAACGTTGGTGAGTGTGAACTTCTTGCAGCTGCGGCTCTGTATCATGCAGGGTCAGAACCTTGTGTCTTTTTAAAACGCTCCCACAGGGCCGATGGACCCCAAAAAAAAAATTTGGCAAAAGAAAAAATTGCTCAACTTCATCAAAAATTACCGCAGAGTTTGTTCCAAAATTTTAAAATTCAAAAAACCCATTTTTTTTCTGGAAATAAAATTTTGGCCAGATCAAAATCCTGTTGTAAAATCCCCCGACGGGGGGAAACGGAGTTCGAGGTTGCAACAATGCCTGATGTGTTCATTTTTGCGCGGCGACGTTGTCACGGCTGTGGAAGAGAGCTGTGCAAGCATGTGCGTATGCACATGCTAGGCAAAATAATTGCGTGTCCACGGTGATGTTGGCCCGTTCTAAGGTACTCGGCTGTTCCCTGATGGCCGAAGGTGCGCCTCCCATCTCGGTATCGTCGACGAAGTCCTCGTGCCCCAAGCCCCAAGTTCGATTCAAGGGAGGGCCGTCACATGCGAAGAGGTAACCGCGAACCGGCGATGCAGATGCTTGCCACAGATTCTTTGCATTCTACCTCAAACAATAACTGTCGAAAACAGTCGTAGATTGCATCGTGTGGGTGGTCCGGTTTCCGATCGACGCGATAATTTCCACGCCTCGACGCGCCAACAGCGCTACAGGTCTCAGAGGAGGAGCTTGCCAAGACCCTCGCGCTGGTTATCTTCTGGCTATCTTCCACCCAATGTTGCCCAGAAACCCCTGACGGGGGTGTCACGGGGGGTCACGGGGGGTGAAAATCCCCCGTTTCCCCCCCCCGTGGACTCCCGTCAGGGAACGGTTCCCCCGTCGGGGGTTACATGTGGGTAGGGTGAAAAAGTCGTAGTTTGATGTTTTGGGCAGAATACTGCCTGGTGAAGGTCTGCCCTCACACAATGCACACGTGGGATCGCGTGGGAAGAAGCAGTCGGCTGTGTCTGCGGATCCATAGTTGTGCGGCTATATTCTCGATGGCGTTCGTCATCGAGAAGACGCTGTCGACCCCCCTCACGCTTATCGGTGCGGTTCTCTGCTGCCTTCTCCCCCCAACACGTGTTCCTCCACCAAAATGGGGGTTTTCATTGGCGACCCTGATTTTTGTGGTTAAACCCCGCACCTGAGTGGGTCGGAAAAGCTTGTGCCCTGCATGGTACTGAGGGCGAGTGAAGGCGCGTGAAGACGAGTCGGGGCGAGTCGCGACTCGCCTGCCACCCTTGGCCAGGATGGCAGTACAACACGCTGGTACTTTGGCGCCGCATTTTTTTCCTCCGTTTCATGATCACCTGGTTCTTCTCCACTCTTTGAGAGACTTCCAAAGGGTGCACGACTTCAGTACACCACGTGAAAGCAGGCCAATCATTCCGTACACCACGTGAAAGCAGGCCAATGGCACCCAAAAAAAGTTGACTGAGACCGACCGACAGCAAAACTCTCTAAGTGCATCGTGTCCCAAAAATAATTTTTGACCCCCCCCATGTTTTTGACGGTCTCTGGGAAAACCAAATACACCACAAACATGAAATGTTGGAGGAAATGAGAAGCTCGTCGCCGCAAACCGTGGTGTTTTCACTTGCGTCCTGATTCCAGCTTTACGTAAAAAACGATCAGGCACTGCGTTCAACGAAATTTGAGGCGAGATTCTCCATTAAGGTTCCCCGAAACAAGGTGGTTTACACTTTTAGGAATACCGATCAAAATACACAGGGCAAGAAGGTAGGTCGGCTGTCCTACGATACAGGTGCGTTGGAATCCAACATATATGACGTAATTGTGATCGGATCTGGGTATGCAGGCAGCATCTCGGCAATGCGCATGGCACAGAAAGGCTACTCGGTACTAGTAGTTGAGCAAGGGCGGCGTTGGGAAGGCGACAGCCCAGACTCTGACTGGGAGGTAACTTCCACAGTGTGGAACCCCAGTCTGCGATTGACTGGGAAGCGAGCGACAACTGAAGTGTCTTTCCTTTCAGTACTCCACGGGGTTGGCCTTGGTGGGTCATCGCTGGACTCGACTGTACACCTAGGCGAGCCACCGATGTCCGTTTTTAAAGCGGGGTCTTGGGCTGGACATATCAAACTAGAGGAGATGGAACGGCACTTTGCAGAAGTCAGAAAGATGCTAGGTGTGTGTAAACAGCCGTTCTTCACGGAGTGTGACTTTCGTGTTGGAACTGCAGTGCAAGCTTTGGTCCCAGAAGCTGTGGTTTCGAAAGCCCACACAGCTACCTTTTTCGGAAGCCAGGAGGACGAAGTCATCGGTTGCGAAAATCTTCGCGATGTTCAATTCCGTGAACTCGACGCGAATCCGGACTTTTGCGGTCCATCTCTTGAAGACAGAGCGTATCACGTGTATGCTAACTGCTTTGTGTACCTGTGTGTTCGACAATAGACGAGCCCCTATTAAAAACCGGTACCGTCATTCCCAGCATAAGTTCCCTTGGCCCTGGCCGGTGCAGGGGCCTTAGAATCATGGTTCTGACTCTTGAGTATGCCCGGTGCATGCCCTCGGTTCCTCCACAGGGTCGAAGGCAGCCAGTTGAGTTCGCACACCGCCCCCCCAGCAAATAGCAATGCGGTACTTCAGACATGCAGTACGCAGCTGCATTCAAGTCACCTGTTCATGGGCTGTTTCATCGGCCCAACAAGCTTGTGTTTTTCGGTGATTAAATTCTTCCTTCGGTGCGGTTGCCTTCTGAGCCGTCGTCGCCGCTCCGACGTCCGAATTTAACTCTTGTTTAATAGCCTCTACCAAGCATACCTCGGCTACATTTCACAACTGTGCCTCGGTTGTGTTCCTTAACTGGATTGCTGGCGCGATGGGATGAGCTGCCCGGCGAAAATATGGCCGCCATGGCGGCTGCAGTTGCGGGCCTAGCCGGCGCGACCGCAAGCAGACGGCTGCGTGCGCAACCACCGTTGCCAGCTCGACCGGCGTGTGAGCACGGGCTTGCGCTGCCGTGGGCCCGATCGCGCTCTCCACGCGGTACCATGGGATTGTCCCAATGGCTTCTATCCCAATGGTCCCTAGCCAGCAGACCGAGTAGGGAGGAACAGCAGACTGGAATGCATCTCCCTCTTTCCTACGCAGAGGCCACACGCGGAAACGCTGCCGACAAGTCGTTTCTTCCCGACCAGGTGAGCCACTTTCTTCTCAGCCACACCTTGTTCGAGGACGCGCTCCCACGGCTTACAGAAGCCAACTTCTGACCACCTGAGCTCCAAATGCGAGAGCAAGATGCCACCAATTGCAGAGCGTTCCGGCACTTGCTAAGGGACTACAGGCATCAACGGTCCTGGGATGCAGCCCGTGAGCTGCAGTGCCTTGCTGGCACCCTAGAGCGTCAGCCTCTATAAACCAGGAGTCGGTGTCGACGAAAAAACTGTGGCTGACCATCTTCCTCCCACACACAGCCAACATGGCTCGTCGAGGAAATACGAGACACTCACATAGCGCCCACGTAGCGTTTATTGTGTTGAGCATCCGCATTCAAATGTGTTCATGAGAGTCAGCGACGACAAGAAAACTGGCCGCGGCATACGAAACTTCATCTCGTGCTCAGACGCACCATGCAACTACTTCGCAGCGTCATTTCCATCGTTTACCCAGCGCGAGCGAGGCCAGAAGGGACATTCCTAAATGCGGAAGGACTTCGGAAAAATCGTTGTGCTTGCAGAGCGTGTGACAGGAGCCACAAGCTGCCTCGTCCTCGACTCCGCTCGAATCAAGCTCCCAAGCACCTAAGTACATGGATCGGTAGACTGACCCCTGCCGAAATGCATGTTGACATCCACAGGACGATCGCCTTCTAGTTGCTTACAGAAAGCGCCCTAACTATTTGGGCAAGCATCCTACCTGACAGCGCAGCCACGTGGAGCGCCTTCCCAGCACCGACCTTTGGAGGGACTGCCGGGCCGCCTCGACCGGGGTCCTTGCACAATACACGACCGCACAGTACAACGAGTCATCCATCTGCGCCATCTCTGTTGCCACGGCCTCGCCTCCGGGGCATACTCCTTATCAACTTGCAGCTATCACGTCATGAACATCTGCAGGGGAGGAACGCACACACAAGCCGGCCCACCCTCCGAACGTCATTACGCGCCCTATGCCACGCAGCACAGACACCTCTTTCACTTCGTCACTGCCGCCGCCGTGATGCTCGCCCACTTTTGACTGCCGAGACTCGGTCCGAGTCCTCAAGGAGTACGGCCTCGGGGTCCTTTTGCTATCGGACAGCGACACCAGCCCTGCCTTTCCAAACAAAAAGAAGAAGCTGCGCAATTTCCGACGCTTCCCCAGTGCTTACTACACCTGTGAAACAGTAGGAGGCCCCTCGCAGGGCAGTCCTACTATAGTCGCGGAAGACAGTCTCTGGGACTGCACGGGTCTTCCTGCCAGACAGCTCGGCCCCATGTCCTCTTCCTGGGGCGCACGGCCCTCCTCCGGAGTAATCTCCGGGACAGGGCACAGCCCTCTTCCGGGAGGAGTCACGGCGACAGCCTCTGGGCAGGGCGCGAGACCCTCCAACATCTCGTTGTACTAGGCCGGCGCAAAAACCAAAGGGATGGGAAATAAGATTGCTCTGTCGGGGGTACGCTTCAGGCCAGATCCGTGGAGAATATACGCATATATTATAGCGCTCTCGATGGGTCGTGTGTCTGGAAGTACAATTGCCCAACTCGAACAATCACGCATACATGACTCGCACAATACAACGCACTGCCGCGGTAGCTTGTAGGCCATCTGGTGTCCCGGAGCTAGCTGTTTGGGGGACTGTATCGGAGTTTCAGCTAGCTGAATCGGCACAAGTTACCTAAGGCAACAGCTCTGCAAGTTTTTCATACGACTAAAACAGAACAAGGCGCCAAGCGAAGCAACGACGTGCACTGGGTACTGACGGAGATACAGCACACAGGGGAAGAGCAGTATGGGCAGACCCGTACTTCGGCGGCATTGGTCCGCAGCGATCTCCTTGTGTTGCCTGCGGCCAGTGCGCGATGGGCTGCAACAAGAACGCAAAGAACTCGCTCGACTTGAACTACGCCTTTTTAGCAGAAAAGAGGTACAATGCGACGTTTATCACATCATGCCGAGCAACTGGGGTACGATACCTTGGGTATACTTTTTTCTTCTTTATGAGTTTTTGTTTGGAGGTCCTGCTGTGGTGTAACGATTCCTGTGGAGCACCGATTTTGCGAATCCCTGAGCTGTGGACTGGTGTATGAGCTTGGTGGTGGGCTTTTATGCAGCGCTTTCATTCGGTTTAATCCTAGGCCGAAGAGGTGGTCGAACTAGCCCCTTGACATAAGGAATACAAGAATGAGAGACTTACACTGAACTGAGCAACACCTGCAGGCAACATACGGAAGACGACGATTCCAACTACATTGTCGATGTGGAGTTGCGAGAGGAAGTGCCTCGTTTGCTCTTTCCGCAGCTCATATCACCGACAAAGCTCGGCCCCCCTAAAAAGCTGCGACTTAAAGCGCGGAAGGTGATTATCAGCTGTGGCACAGTGGAAACCAACCGGCTCCTTCTCATGATGAAGGAAGACCAGCTGGGGCTCCCGCACTTGAGTGATCATGTGGGTTCGGATGTGCGCTCGCCAAGCTGCAATTCCGTAATCTGCACTGCTCTTGACGAGACTGACGACGGAACACCGATGGGACGTGACTTTACCAAAGGCGTTACGACAACATCTGTAGTCCAAACCAGCACGAGCCGTTTGGAGGTCAAGCGTTTCGGACCCTCGTCTTCTGCTTCGCGCTGGGCATTTCTGCCTCTGGCTAGTGGTGCAAACACTCTCGCTCGTTTATCCTCAGTCATCAGGTGTGCCACTCCCCCTAAGCTTTTTGTCTGCATGGAGTGCTTGCGTTATTCAGCTCCGAACGAAATCAGAAGTGAAGTGAGTATATCCACCTGGTCCGGGCTCCTGGTAAGTTCCCCGAAACTCCCCGACACTTCCCCGAAACTCCCCGAAATTCCCCGAAACTCCCCGATACTCCCCGATATTTTTTGTCTGGACCAGGTGGTATATCAATAAAGTTCTGAATTCTCGCGTTTGGGTAGAAGTGAGGCTTATCTAAAATTTCGACACACACACACAGAGCATTTGTCCGTGCCGGGCTCTTCTCATCATTGCGGTGGCTGACAAGGCCAGACTGGCCGCAGTCTACCATCAAGCTCTGTGAAATAAATGAGAACACCGCCACCATGCGTGTCGATTTGAAAGGGGAGCAGCTCATCGTCTCTGAGGTTGCAGGTGAAGCTCCACATGCAAACTCTCTGATTAGCTCCAAGATTGCTCACCGGATAGCCGCAGACCTAGGAGGGGGCTTTGTTTGTGGCCCTGCAGCAGCAGTTGTGAGGAAGCAAACCATCACAAGTGACATCGTGGGCGGTGCGTGTATCGGCAGAGTTGTCAATGAAAGGCATGAAGTGATTGGTTACCCAGGCCTATTTGTTATTGATGCATCAAATATTGCCGCAAACTTGGGAACCGTTGACAGTACACTGACTGTGTGCGCACTTGCTGAGCGAGCAGCCTCATTTGTTCCTGTCTCCGGGGATGGTCCATCCAAGCCCAAACTGTACAACCACAACCCTTGGCACACTGTTGAGCAGAGAAGTTTCTACGGGAGCGATATTGCTGATAAAGATGTGAAATCTGGGTAGTTGTGTGTTGCAAGCGGCTGGTTCTCGACAAGCTTGTGTCTGGGGCATAGCGCCTGCACACTTACAAACTACGGTTTATCAATACGACATTATTGCAAACTGGAAGGGATGCACTTTGTTGTTTATGCTCTGGTGCTATTCCACAGCTTCATACTCTACCATCCACAGGGCTTCTGCAGCGACTTTCTGCAGAAGTAGACCTGCAACAATTGTTCAGGTCGTACATAGTGGGCGCTCATTCTCTAGCTTTGCCTCTCAGACCTGACGATATCTCCGTGTAGACATCGCGCCTCTCGAGATCTCTGAGATATCGCGGCTATCTCGGGAGGCTACCCCATCGTACGTTAGACACTTGCTTTTCCCCCTTTTCTGTATTCCAGTGAAACTTGCAGTAGCAGCATTCTCCTAATGCAGGAGTGAGTAGCCGACGGAGAAGTCTGTAGCTCCATTCGTAGGCATTCAGCCACTTTGTCATGTATCCAGGCGTCAAGCATTCAGTAAAGATTGTGAGCTCACTTACCAGCTATTAGGCCACTGATAGCGAGATTCTGTTCCCCCTTGATGTCGTTCAACACTGCTGCAGGGACTGGCCTTCAGCAGTTGTGTAAATTTGTTGCATTAGTGTGATTGTCAGGCCTTCGACTACCCTGAGCAACGCACTATGCACACTCCGTGTCTACGTCACAGCAGATGGAACGCGTCTGTTACGTCGCCGCGGAGGCGGCCTACGAGTGGGTGTCGTTGTGGCCTCCCGGCCGGAACCATCGTTGGACGACCCTTCGCTCGTTTCCTCGCGTTTGCGTCGCGTCGGGCGGGGGTGTTGGCCCGGAGTTGCGGCGTTGGCAGTTGAGTGCGTCGGCGCCGCCGCGCTGGGGGGGTGCGTGGGACGGAAGGGTCCTCCGCAGCACGCCGCCGTAGCGGCGCAGCGCGATCGATCGTTGGTGAGTCTCCCTGGCCGGAGCCGGAGGATTCCTCGCTCGTCTCCCCGCGTTTGCGTCGGAGCCCGCGTCGGGGCGCTGCCGGTGCCGGTTGAGGTCCCGCCGGAGGTGCAGGTGCCTCGTTCTCGTCGTCGGCGTCGTCCGGCCGGTCTCCCGCCCGGTGGTGGCCACTCCGGCAGCACACGGAGGCATTGGCGCAGCCGCCGCAACGCGTCAGGTGGTGCGCTCCGCAGCATTGCGTGAGGACACCGTCACCGGGCTCGTGGTGGTCCCGGCAACACTGCTCCGGCGTGCGCTGTGAGCTCGAGGCGCACAACGGACACTTCTTCTTCGCGCACTTGTCGCAGACCTGAAAACGCCCTCGCGTCATGGCCTGCGACGCGGGCACCAGCACTGGGTGCGCAGAGCGTGTCAGCACCGGCCTCCGCACCTCCCACTGCTGAGCGCGCTCAGCGCGTAGAGCCGAGTCGTACTGCGGGAACACGTCCCTACCCCACACTTGGCTTGTCAGCCCACCGACGGGCAGGGCACGCGTGGCACAGGCCTCCAGGACAGCCGCCGTTTCCGCGCCCGCCGCGAAGACGGGACGTACTTGCAGCCCGCCAATCACCCGCGGCACACCGAGCGTGTGGAGGCTCTTCACCCTCTCCAGTCTCGCCGTCGGCAGCGGCGAGGGCAGCTTCAGAGTCTCGCATAGGCGGCACAGCACTGCGAGCATCGCTCCTAGCCGCTGACCCCGTTCGGCCACCGATACGGGGCCAGCGGGGCGCTGAACCTTCGGCCTCTTGGGGCAGTGCTTGACATCCATCCCTGTGAACAGCTCGAAGTCCAGAGCGAGCTCGATATTGGAGACCCCTTCAAAGGTGGTCCACCGCAGCGCCGCCAACCAGCCCTTCAGAGCGCGCATCATCGGGGCGCCAAAGTTCCATTTCCGCGGCGCATCCGGTAGGTCGTTGTACCGAAATCTGTGGGCGGTCGCCTGTGTGGAGGCGGCGAGCACCCAGGCGTGGGTCACCGGCGCGGACTTCCAGCGCGCAAGGCTCGCCTCAGTCCTGGCTGCAAGGATCGTTCCCATCATGCGATGCAGGGCCGTGGCATCAATATCCAGTCCCACGGTGATGACACCGTGCACCCGGGTGCAGGAGGGCCAGCGCGAGCGGTCAGCCCGTATGAGGGCCGCGAAGCAGTCCATTCTCCGGATGTTGCCGTACGCGGGGCATGCCCACCACAGGTGCTCCGCGGTGTCGGGGACCCGCAGCTCGCAGTCGGGGCAGTCACGGCCACGGGCCCGGGGAGCGCTTTCGCTGCTCGAGGTCACCTCGTCGAAAGCATCAGCTGATGCGGTCCGATCGTCTTCGCCGCCGGAGGAGGGCCCGGAGGACCCTTCAGCAGAGGAGGAGGAGGCGGCGGGGGACGCGGCCGAACCGTCACCGCCGTCGCCGGAGTCGCCCCGGCGGTCTCCGTTGCCGGCGCCGCGCCCCCAGCGCGTTGCGTAGTAGACGCCGCCGGCCAGGATGGTCGTGAGGGCCTTCCGCAGCGCAGCACTCGCCGTCGCTCGGCGGCGTTCCTCGTTGGTGCGCACGTAGTCTACACCGTGCTGCACCCCGTCATAGGACGGGCGCTCCGCAGCAAGCTGCGTCCAGGCGGACTGTCGCAGCTGCCCCCGCAACACATGGTGCCGCTCGGCCCGTCGCATGTCCAGCAGGACCCGCCCTTGCACTTTCATGGTGCCGAGGTCAAACCCGTCGTATTCGGCCCCGACCGGGGGGAGCCCGTCGGTGATCGCGATACCGACGGGACCCAAACCCCGTCCGAGCATCCCGCCCCGTTCGCCATACAGCCGGCAGATGCGCTTCATGCGTTCGCGCACGCCCGGCAACCGCTCGCACGAGTCCAGCAGTGAGCATAGCACCCAGTAAGGGCGCGCCAGCACGGGGTCGACCCGGTGGCCCTTCGCCAGGACGGTCAGCACCGCAGAAACGCTCCGGGAG